>KE152681.1:54525-78553 GCA_000411095.1 Aethionema arabicum
TTGTTCTACTTGAGATTGGTCTTTTGGTGAAGAAAATAGTTCATCTTCTTCATCAGATCCATCTTTATCCCATATAGAGTTCACAAGAAGCCTGAAAACATCAAGATCTGTACTCCTACTCTTGTTGTTAAACGTCATGTTTTTTTCTTTTTGTGAAGGCTCAGATTCGTTTCTAGGCTTATTGGCAAAGCGGAGAGAAGCAACCTCTTCATCGATAAATTCATTCACCAAACCAGATTTGTGTACTCTCTCTGCAACTGCAGGCAACTTCAACCCCAAGCTGCTTTTGGCTTGAACTTCTCTTGCTTTCTCTGCAATTTCCATTTCACATGTCGATGGCTTTTCAGGTACTTGCACCTCTTTTCTTGTCTTTGAATTCTCAATTTGATGTCTGAACGGCTGAAAGTCAGGTGTTTTAACTACTTCCGTTGTCTCTGAATTCTCAGTTTCAGGTCTGAATTGCTGGAAATCTGCTCTTTTGACTACTTTCATTGTATCTGAATTCTCAGTTTCAGGTTTGAATTGCTGAAATTCTGTTGTTTTGACTACTTTCGTTGTCTCTGAATTCTCAATTTCAGGTCTGGATTGCTGAAAATCTGTTGTTTTGACTACTTTCATTGTATCTGAATTCTCAGTTTCAGGTCTGAATTTCTGAAATTCTGTTGTTTTGACTACTTTCCCTGCTTCTGAATTCTCAGTTTCAGGTCTGGACTGCTGTAATTCTGTTGTTTCTAGTCTCTTTCCCGTCTTCAAAATCCCAGTTTCAGTTCCGGATGACAGAAAAACAGGTGCTTTCACTTCTTTGCTCGTTTCTGAGTTCTCAACTTCAGCTCTATGCGAATTCTCAGGTGTTTTTTCTTCTTTATCTTTCTCTGAATTCTTGCTTTCAGGCTTAGATAGCTTTTCAGTTGTTGAGTTGATAGAAACAGAATCTTCATATCTCGATAGATTATTAGAAGCAAACTGATTCATATCCTCATTTTCATCTCGTCTATTATGTGCTCTGATAAAAGAGCTAGTAGAATCAGATATTCCAGGCTTCTCATTGCCGCAATGAGCACAAAGATAAACCCTATTGCTCGGTTTCTGTCTAATTCTTCTTTCAGCTTCTTCTTCTTCATGTCCTTTTCTGTTCATTTTCTGTTTTTTCTCTTCATCTATGGCGTCTTTTCTAGGCTTGGTTACTCTAAAGGTTTCTGCTTTCTTGTACCTCTTCAAAGGTTTCCTTACCACTCTAGATACTTTCCTAACCGATGAATCATCATTTGAACTGAATTCTTCATCATCACTTGAAGATGATGATGATGGTGAAGATAATGATAATGATGAAGATGATGATGGCAGATTCTTAGCAGACTCAGAGTCCGATTTTAAACTGTCTTCGAAGTTTTTGTCGTCACTACTATCATCTTCACTTTCAGAGTCATCTTCACCAACAGAATCTCCAAGTATGCTCTTCATTTCACTTGAAGCTTTCTCTTTACTTGCAGAATCTGAATCTGAATTTGAACTGATTTCTATATAACCAAACTCTGGTTTTTTCTCAACTAAAGCCCTAATTTCATTTTCAGCTTTATCTTCTTCAAACCCATTTTTTAAACCACTAGAGTTTTTACCACTTTCTTCAGAAACACCATTGTTGTTGATGTTGTTGTGAAATGGTGTTAAATCTTCAAGATCAGAATCATAACAAAAACTTTCTCTTTTTCTTCGTTTTTGAGAAGAAAACTTTGCAGCTTCTTCAGCTTCCATTTTCTTCCGTTTTTTTTCCACTTCATTAAGACGTTGTTTGTTCCTTGACTTGATTCTTTCAGCTATTGTAAACTCCATTGATAAACTTGCAGGTTTGAAGAAACTGAACAGACGCTGAGAGAAAGAGAAGAGACTGAACAGACGCTAAGAGAAAGAGAAAAAGAAAGAGAAGAGACAAGAGAGAAGAAAAGCATGGAAGCGTGATGACAAAGGAAATGCATACTAACTCAGGACTGATACCGCCAAACTTTGACTAAAAGAGTACGTTTTTACTATTTTTTCATTTTTCTTTGAATTTTAATTTTAAAATTTGTCTAATTTTTCTTACAGTTTCTTAAAACTATCAGTAATAGGTGTCTTTTTCGGGTAAAAAAATAAAAAAAATAGGCGTCTTTTTTCTTTTTTTTCTCAATAGGTGTCTTTTTCAAGCTTTTATGTTTGTATTACTTTTTTTGGTTTGTTACAAAAAGCAGAGTTAATTTATGTATTTGAGTTTCTTTGATTAAAAGAGAAAAAAAAAAGAATGATTTTGTATGATTTTCTATTTGGTTTTGAAATAATTTCATTATAAGTGGTTGCAGGGTTAGGGGAATTAACTTCTTTATTCTTGTGAAATATATGTAAAAAAAATCATGATTTTGGTTAATATTAAGTTAGAATATTTGTAGTTTAGTATTTATTTTTTTTAAAACAAAAATCTATGGAATACCATGAAATAAAATATACTTCATAGGTTTATAAAAGAACTAAAACTATTCACAACTCTTTTAAATTATTTTAGATTAGACAAAAATTTATTAATAATGTGATTATAATTTCTAATTTTTTTTTTGTTTTAACTTATTTCTAAATTTTTTTATTTGCTCTCAAGTCAACTATTTGTTTTCTCTTTTTATTAAAAAACGTTCTGTTTTTTCTAATTTACTTTATACAATTTTTTTTTGGAGACGATTCACGTCATTGATTCACACAATACGCATTAAATAACGTCTCAAGAAAAGATAATCATTATGTTTTATTTTTATAAATTCCCCATGCTTCAATTTTTGCTGTAAATAACCATATGGAGTATTATTTCCTATAAATTAATTCAAAATTGTTTTATTAAAAAAATATGAATTACATTAAAAAAATGAATTTATAATTAACATAAAAATATACACAGAAAGGTATTACCTTTCTTTTAGGTGCCTTTATAATAGGAGTAACATTTTTCTATGTAAAGTCAAATCTGAAACAAAACGTATCATCCAGTTATATGACGTGGCAATTTTTCATTGGCTGCTTCAAGACTCAATCTTTTCGTCTTGCGTCGGTAAAATGACCAAAATGGGTCCCCTTTTCTTCTTCTCCCTCTTACATTACCGCTTTTAACACTGATTATTCGCAATTAATCACTAATTAATTGCAACTAATCTTTTACTAATCCTGATTTAAATTATTTTAAATATTTTTTTTTATATTGTTTTGGGTTTAGCTCTCGAAACTGAATCTGGTGTTTGTACTAACAGCTCACACATTGCAATTCGAAATCCAGCGAGAAAAATGGGGTTTATAGTCGGTCTTGTGATCGGACTCGCCGTCGGCATCGCCATCATTGTCGGTTTTGTTAAGGCGGAGAATTATCGATCCAAGCTACGCGCTGAACTTGTAAGTTCACTGTTTTCTTTTGCCCCTTTCGTGATCCCTTTTTTGTATTCGGTGTTTTTCTGATTGGAATTTAATTTTCGTATCAGGCGAATACGGTGGCTGCTTTTGCAAGGATGACGGTGGAGGATTCGAGGAAGCTTTTGCCTCCTGAATTTTATCCTTCTTGGGTCGTCTTCTCTGAGCGGCAGAAGTTAAGCTACTGATATCCTTCTTTTATGAATGTAGATGCGTTTGCATTTGCTTACATATGCCTTTCTATTTTGGTTTTTTTTGTTAGATAGTTGAATTGTAGAATTTTGATCATACTCGCGAGTTTTCATGTGTTTACATATCTACATCTTCCGTTATCTGTGGGAGTGGACTGATTCCAGTTGCTTTGGCTATTTATTTACTTCAGTTGACTTGGCTGAATCATCACTTGACCAAGATCTGGCCTTATGTTGATGAGGTATGTTAGCGTGTTCTCTATGTGTTTTTTTGTCAAAATCATTAAGTGAGAGAGATGTGATTTGTCTTTTGGATGAAGATATTGCTCTTATTCAGTTTATTTCCCCTATTTTTATCAATCGGAGTTTAGGCAGCTTCTGAGCTTATAAAGGCATCCGTGGAGCCTGTTCTTGAGCAATATAGACCTGCAGTAGTAGCAGCCCTAAAATTTTCTAAGCTTACTCTTGGTACGGTGGCGCCTCAATTTACAGGTTAGGTTTCTTCATTTCTGTTTGCTCTGTAACTTTTGTGTGGGGAGGTAACATAACTTTTGCATGAATTGGTGGTGAAATCTCCTTGCATGTGAACTTTTCCGGTTCTCTGAGTTTTCAGTTGAATGCCGTCTATATATATCAGCTTGCATGGTAGTCACGATTTTTCTTGATGTAATCCTTCTCCACTTTGCAACCTACTTATCTGCGATAACCATTGATTTCACGGTAAAGGGTAAACTTTATATGCAAGTGTAGAATGGGAACTAGATTAACCTTGAATAGAAGAATGATAGCCATGGCCATGTTGTACTTCTGTAAACATGTTACCTTCACATTTTGTATTTACTGTTGTGCAGATTTTGTGTTTAACGGTTGCAAAAGACGAACCATCATTTCAAATGAAGATTATGATGTTGCTTTAAAATTTATGCGTCTGCTTGTGCTCCTTGATGTTCTGTAGGTGTTTCCATTGTTGATGGTGATAAAAATGGGATGACCATGGAACTTGAAATGCAATGGGATGGAAATCCAAATATAGTACTCGGTGTCAAGACCTTAGTTGGTGTATCGCTTCCAATTCAGGTGCAGGATACCTCCTTAATGACTGCCCTCTACTGCTTTATTTTATATTATGGCAGAGTTTGGTGCTTGGATCTGATTTGACACCAGATTCGCCTTAAAGGCTTTTCCTGGATAGTTATAAGCTCAACCACGTTCCCGTTGTGGTCTTGAAGGTTCAACTGACCTGATAAGCGTCTAGGATAAATTTTGAAATCGAATTGATATGCAAATAAAGAACTAAGGCAGAACAAAATGGCTATTAATGACTTTGTGCATGCTAGTATATAGTTCTTGGATAGGTACTATGATTTTTTGTGGAGGTTCAACTTGGTGAATATATTATGAGAAGTAAATACACCTGATATTTTGATCTATGATTTGCTATTCTCTGCTGTCTTGCAGAAGTTGTAACGGAATACGATTACCTTTTGTTTAGCCTTTGTAGTTTCTTATTTGATCAATTATGGCTGACTACAACTCATTTCCTATTCCTTTTGTTTACAGGTGAAAAATATTGGATTCACTGGTGTGTTCAGGCTGATTTTTAGGCCACTAGTTGATGAGTTTCCTTGCTTTGGAGCTGTCTGTGTCTCTCTTAGAGAGAAGGTTGGTACCCTTTGAAGTCTTTGGAGTTAGGCTTTAATTCACAAATAGAGTTCATAATTTTTTAGTGTTGCTAAATCACATCCTTATGGCATGCCCCTGGCAATGGTGAATTTCGTCTGTGATTAGCTTAAAACATCCAATTCTGTGTTGCAGAAAAAATTGGACTTCACCCTTAAGGTTGTCGGAGGTGACATTTCAGCAATTCCTGGACTTTCTGATGCTATCGAGGTTTGGGATACTATATTTTTTCCTTGTTTCTATCACTTTTTTATTTTAATAAACTTCACTTGTTGTGAAATGCGCAAAGTGGCAAGGACTGTTGTTCTCTCTGATTTGATTCGGTGATAGCAATTAGTGGAAACTAATATGCGTTTCAGTATCCGACCTTATCACTACTTGTTCTTTGTCATTGCCTTTATCTTATTATTTGCTAGATAGGCTAGCCATTCTGACGCTTACATTAAGTTGGCATGTAACAGGAAACTATACGTGATGCTGTGGAGGATTCTATCACTTGGCCTGTCCGGAAGGTCATCCCAATTTTGCCTGGCGATTATAGGTATACACCACACCTTACATTTCATTTAACTACACGAAGCTGAGCTGTTGTTGTGATGTTTATATGCTCTTTTTGCTTTGCTTTGGGTTTCTTAAAACTGGTTATAGCACTGGAAAGTGTTGCTGCAAGATAATAGAGTTGTTTTGGATTTCTTATTTGTGTTTCTTTTCCCAGTGACCTAGAGCTAAAGCCCGTTGGGATGTTGGAGGTGAAGCTTGTGCAAGCAAAAAACTTGACCAACAAAGATATGGTTGGGAAATCTGACCCGTTCGCTAAAATATATATACGCCCTTTGCAAGAAAAGACTAAAAGAAGCAAAACAATCGTAAGTAGTCCATTTCACTCTCCTCTTCCGCTATATATCAACTAAAATGATCTAATCTACATTTATTCCCATCAGAACAACGACCTGAACCCCATCTGGAATGAACACTTTGAATTTGTTGTTGAAGACGCATCCACTCAACATTTAACGGTCCGAGTATACGATGACGAGGGTCTCCAGGCATCTGAGTTTATTGGTTGTACCCATTTCCGGATTTCTGAACTTGAACCTGGTAAAGTCAAGGACGTTTGGTTAAAACTAGTAAAAGATTTAGATGTCCAGAGAGATAACAAGAACCGTGGAGAGGTAAGAACAGCTATAACATAACTAGAACATCTACATTCTGTGATTTCGCATCTATCGATAGCTTATGAGTACACTTTATTGTTGCTCCTCTGTAATTTAGGTTCACCTTGAGCTACTATACTGCCCTTTCGGTATGGACAACGGCTTCACCAATCCCTTTGCCTCGTCATCAATGACTTCCTTGGAGAGGGTGCTTAAGAATGATACGAACGATGTAGACAATGCAACTACTCGTAAAAGAAAAGATATTATTGTAAGAGGAGTACTGTCTGTAACAGTGATATCCGCAGAAGATATACCAATACAAGATCTGATGGGGAAAGCCGATCCATATGTTGTTCTCTCGATGAAGAAATCGGGCGCTAAGAGCAAAACTCGGGTAAGAAAGCATCAAAACTTATCCAAGTTATCGAAAGTTCATTCTCCTCTTACCGAATCAATTGTTATTTTATTTCACCAGGTCGTTAATGATAGCTTGAACCCAGTTTGGAACCAAACTTTTGATTTCGTAGTCGAAGATGGGTTACACGATATGCTAATCCTTGAAGTTTGGGATCACGACACCTTTGGAAAGGTAAAAGCAAACCACAACATATTGCTGCTTGAACCTAGTTTTGAACCAAACTTCACCATTCACTGCATAAATGTTCTAAAAATCGTGCCTAGGCCCCCATTAGCCCTTATCCCGCCTAAGCAGCGCTTAGGCACCGGTTTTTCGTTAGAAGTAGAAAAGCACGCGATTTCTTTATAGTGATTGGTCCATCATGTGATTATTATTGATAAAAATGATTTAACTGGATTCATTAACTCGGTCATTAGTCTACACTTTTTAAACTGTTTTTTTGTCTAATTAGTTCTAAACCTCTTAAAATTATGTATCATCCTCATTTAAATCTGATCATAGAATATATGGTTAAATTGTTTTTTAATGTCTAGATCCCGCCTAAACCCCGACTAGTCGTTCTAGGCGCTAGATCCCTATTGTCGCCCGCCTAGCGCTTAGTGATTTTGGGAACCTTGACTGCATTGCATAAGATAGATGTGTTTAATTACTTTGGAACTGAATATGGCAAAATTGAAATCTATGACAATATTTTGTGTGCAGGACTACATTGGGAGATGCATCTTGACCTTGACAAGGGTAATAATGGAAGAGGAATACAAAGACTGGTTCCAGCTAGATGAATCTAAAACAGGAAAGCTTCAATTACATCTCAAATGGATGGCTCAATCAATTTATCGCGATTCCTAAGGTTAGTAACGAAATTGGAGAAACTTGGATTGTAAATTCTTGTCTAGGAACCTCAAAACAGATCAGATGTGTTCTGTTTAAAAAAGAGAGGTGTCGTCTTTGTGTAACTAAAAGAGAAATGAGTGTATTTGTTTTACGAAATCCCTAGAATCTTGTCTTACTTGAGTTATAAGTAAAGAGGTTTGATTTTACACGTGTCACCATATTCTCCACCTTAAGAATCAGCTTAATTAAACCGAAAAAGTCGAACCGAAGTGATACGAACCGAACCAAATTAAAAATTGGAATTTGGTTTAGATTTGGGTTTATAGAATAAATCGATTGGTTTTTTTTTTTTTTTAATTTTTTGACCGTTTGGATTCGGTTTAAAATCGAATGGAACCAGAACAATGATCTAAATTAAACTGATTTTTTTTCTTAGGAAAAACAATATCAAGAAAAATATAAATCTCTAAACTGAACAAATTATTATGCAAGTTTCTAATTTTACGTATCGAATCAAAAAAAATTTATATAACTATTTTGGATGTATTTCTCATCTAATTTAAACATATTAAGATTGAAATAATTTATAGACTTTTTGAATTTGGACCTTTTATTATTTGAATCACAATTAAAACTACAGATTTAATTAAAACCAGAAAGTCCGAAGAAATTAAAAAAAAACAAAAACCAAAAAATTAAGAACTTTTTTTTGTGATAAATAACCAAATCGAACCAAATAAATCTTCAAATGAACCAAACCAAGTTAAACCAAATCAAATTTAATTCAAATTCTAATCGATTTAATTTTGTAAAAACCAAATAAATCCAAAAAAAGAAAAAAAAACTCGAAAGGACAATCTTATTAACCGACAAAACATTTGACTTGTTCTCACATAAATCCTACAACGAAGCTTAACAAAGCCACGAACACTTGGTGACACTTTCTACATTCGCCACGTGTCACAGTCCATGCACATATCGCTTCTTCAAAAAGACCAAAGCTACAAGTCCCCATCTTCTTCTCTCGCCGCTACTTAATCACTTTCTTTGGCTTCTAAGTAAAATTTAAAGAGTAGTTAATTAATTAAGAGGTTTAATTAGTATTTTAATGGAGAAAGCTGTTCACTCATCGACGACTTCTGGACCAGAGGTTCCAGGGGAGGCAACAAAGACAGGAACTTCAATGGTAGACACAGCTGCTGCTGCTGTTCAAAGCTTTGCTCCTGTTAATCAGATCCATCAACATCTCTGCGCGTACGTTTTCATTTTTTAAATCATCAAATCTTTTTTTTTAATAACTTAAGATTCTAATTCAAGAACAAGAAAACAACGTTTGAAATTTTGATGATCAAATTAATGAATCCAAATTAAACATAATAAGAAGACTAGATAGTCGATGAATTATGCATGTGTTAGTGTTGATCTTGGAGTGTAGATTCAAGAAATTGGTTTTTTGGTTTATGTTTTTTGGGAAAATATTCGATTTGAAGATCTTTAATGGATTAAAACTTTTGAATTATATAAAAAAAATGTGTTTGATGTGTGTTATATATTCATACTAGGTCCTTTCTTTTATGTTTTTGTGGAATTAAAATATTATATTTTAAAATGGTTTTTTTATGATAAATTAAACCTGCACTTTTGAAAATTTAAAAACGGGTAAAACGCCAAATCCTAGATTTTTTTTTTGGATTCAACCAAAAATGTTGATATTATAATAATAATAACGTATCAATGTAATCTTTTAAGAAAAGATGTTTTGTATATATAGCATATTTGACTTGAATATAAATATAATCATACAATAATATACAAATAATTATAATATAATACTTATCCAAAAATATATTAAATTGTTAAACAAAAAAATAATCATAAAAAAGTAGTTGTAGATTCATAAACTATAACTATAGAATAATCACTTTTAATATAAGTGGTTAATTATAACGACGCTGAAATAAAAAATTTATTTTAGTTTTGGTTCTTAATTAATATGTGTGTTCTTATAAGTGTTTTTTCTAATGTAGGTTCCATTTCTATGCATACGACATGACTCGACAAGTCGAAGCACATCATTTCTGCGGTCATATAAACGAAGATATGCGTCAATGTTTAATCTACGACGGACCTGATGCTAACTCTCGTTTAATTGGCTTAGAATACATAGTCACTGAGAAGTTGTTCATGACTTTACCTGATGATGAGAAGAAGCTTTGGCATAGCCATGAATGGGAAGTGAAAGGAGGGTTTTTGTTCATGCCAGGTGTCCCTGAACTTATTCAACGTCAAGATTTAGACAAAGTTGCTAAAACTTATGGGAAAGTTTACCATTTTTGGCAAGTTGATTTGGGTCATAAGTTACCTATTGGGTTGCCTAATATTATGATGGCTGTGACGAGAGATGGTCAACTCTTTCCGGAGATGATTAATGGTTAGAAAAATCTAGTTTTTATTTTATTTATTTATTTACTATTTTTTAAGTAAAAGTATTTTTTTTTTTTGAGTTTTTGTGGTATTAGAGAAGAAAATTTAAAACGAAAAATCATTATTATATTTACTTAAAGTTGATTACATTTTGTTTATTTAAAACATTTTTTTTTTTCGAATATGAAAATAATTTAAGTATATTCTATCATTTTATTGAATCTAAAATAACGAAGTATTTAAAATATTTTTTTTTCAAATATGAAGATTTAAAATACCAAAATAGGAAAGTTAAAATATTTTGTTTTCAAATATGAAAATTTACAAAAAAATAGGATTCTGAAACAGTGAAATCCGCATTTTTTTTTTGTACAGGTTTTTATAATTAAAAAACATAAACATTTATTATGTAAGAAATTATGTTTATTAGAGAATGAATATTATAAAAAAGATTTGGGAAAAAACGTTTTTCATGGGTTTTATTTGCAAAAATACACAAATTCTAAAAACAGGGATATCTTTGGTATCTACCGTGTATTTTTGCAAGTTTCTCCTGAAAAAAGTGTATTTTTGCAAACTTTCCTTAAAAAGTGTATTTTTTTCCTAATCCTTCTATTTTAAAATATAATACACTGATATATAACATATTAATTTCGTGTAAAACGTATAAAACAAACCTAGTTAGTTTACTATTTCTTGTTAATAGGAGATAATTGAGTTAAAACATTGTAATATGGTTTTGGTTGTATGTATGAGAAAATGCAGCAACTGAGGATAGGTTTGGGATATCAATAGCCAAAGAAAGGGAAGCAAGAGCTTACATGTCCGGACCGGAGCACGGTATCCACCCCCTCGCTAACGGTGGAGGCAAAGGACTCAAGCTCGAGCTGCGAGAAGTCGACATCAAACCGGTCGAGTCAGTTCCAAGAGTATTCGTCTAAAGCTTTACTTGTACCCTTAAAACCTTTTATGTGTAAAAGAGTCTGTAGAAAGTAAAAAACTGTGTCTTCCGTTTACTTGTAAAACTTGCTAAGCAACTTGTGTTTGTTTCTATATAAATATATAAAAGACAAACTTTTAAAGAAAGAAAATAATCATTTTATTGACTTATAAATGGATTTAGTGTAGTAATGTTGAGAATATTGTAGATATATTAATATAATGATTGAATAATTAGAAATTATGAATTTTAGGGGATAACCTTACTGTGATTTCTCAAATGAAACTACAAAATTGTGACAAAAAATGAAACCACAAAATTTGTTATTAATTTTTTTTTTAACTCTTATTAATTATTTTTCAAAACTATAATTAACAAAAAAATCCCTCTTGTGTTAAAAAACCCCTCTTTAAGCTAAAGAAAATAAAAAGCATAGTTCTTGTCTGTGTATAAAACTAAAGACAATAAGACACTGAGAGGTGGCTGCATCTTCTTTATTTGTATTTGGTCTCAGACTCTGCTCACATCTGTAGATAACATGTATAGATCTCAAAACAAAATATTAAATAGCAAATCTTATAATTAATGAAGAAAATAAGAGAGGAGAGAGAAATGTGACCTGTGTGTGTGTTGTCAAGATTGGACAGCTAATTTCTGGAGATGTTGAAAGAAGACTTGAAGACTAACATCGTCGGTGAAGATAATATCAGAACCAGCACTCATCTCATTCGCATTGTTATACGTTGCTGATGGATTCAACTTCGCTAACAAAAACCTTGCCTGCCCATTATATTATTACCCCATATCACTCCAAAATCAGATACTAACCACAATATTATAATATCAAAGGGAATATCATATTTTAGACCCTGAACTATGTTTTCTCTAGTGACAAAAAACTTCAATTATTGAAATGGATATTTAAATCTTGAATTTTTCTAATCAGAGTTTATAAAACCTAAACTTTAATAACCAGGTTTTCTAAACCGAAATCTCAAATTTAAACTTAAAATTATAATAATTAGTCCAAATTTGGATTATATTTTTTTGGTTAAACTTTGAAATTGTTGTTTATTTCAAGGTCTAACGTTTATGTTCACAGTTCACAAGGTTTAAAAAAACCATTTTGATAGTTAATGTTTTTTTTTTCACCAAAAGAAATTTTAACTATAAATTCAGTGTTGTTGCTGCAATATATATTCTTGAGAATAATCTTCCTAAGATGGTGACTGAAGTGGAGCCAAAAAAAAGCAGATAAAACCGAGAGATGAAAGATTAATACACTAACCTGAGATCCATGTTGATCACATACTACTAATCTCGGCACAGGGAAACGCTCACGAATAATCATCTGAGCATCTTCTTGAGGTGCTTGCAAAAGTTGTGCAAATGCCTGCAACACAAGAGATATATCAATCAAATCATGCCAGCAAATGTAACTACATGAACCCAAGGCAATTGCAGGAAGCCATACCTCATGTTCGGGTTGATTTTGATAGCCTAAATTGCGCCATTGCGCTATGGTCATTCCATGGAAAACTACGACACTAAAGTAAGAATCCAACAAGAGGATACGGTCTGCAGAGATGGAGGCAACATCCAACAATGCTGGCTGAGGTTGTGTGTTAAATGAATAAGTTGTTAAAGATGGCTGAATCATAACGGCTGCGTTTGAGATATTTTCACGATTCAATAGCATGCGGTGATAAGCAGTTTCATCTGGACTATTGTTGAATACCTGCCAATATCCATTATTGTATAGAAAGACCATTACAGATCATGGACCGGTTATTACAGATGAATAAATTGATGGCATCTGGTAAATGAATCTTACCTGCACAAACTGTGACCGTCGGAGATTAAATGTAAACTGAGGGAATAGTGAAAAGTTTGGATTTAGAGTAAATGAAGCAGGATCGTCCTTCCGATAATCACCAAATTTAGAACAAAGACGAATAAGGTTACGGTCCAGCCATCGTGTAGCATCAAACCCTTCCTGGAAAAATAATAGTTGACAGTAACTAATAAGTTTGACAACGAAAGGCAAAGCTTGAGTTAAACAATGGTGAAGAGAAATCCCTGATAAAGAAATATGGGTAAGGACTCATAACATGAACGTTCACGTAATAAACTTATGTAAGATCTTTAACTGTATTTTTTCCCAAGACCATAGATAAGAATATTAGTTTGTCTGAAAGGGATCGAGTTTAAATATTACCTCTGTTTCCATTTTCAAGGAAGCTAATCTGGCCACCACCACAGCAGCAGTTTCTTGATCAAAACCTTGAACCAATTCCTGCAGATATTAGACACCTCATTGGTATTCTCATGTCCACGTACAAAGAAAAAAATAACTAGTTTATAAAAACTCCCTGTGAGTATGCACGAAATGAAAGGCATACAAATATGCATGACCAGATTGTTCCCTAACTAAATGTCGGGACGAAACTTAACAAGATGTGGGTGCATACTTAAGAATTCTAAACAAACTCAACAATAACTTCAAAAAACTACTTTCTAGAGAAAGACTAAGTTCCAGCAGAAACTGAATCAATATTGTTAATAAACAAAGAAATGGTATGCCACTGTCCATACCAACTCAGACAAGCTACGATAAAGACATCAGAGCCGAAAGAAGGATAATTATTACCTATATAGAGACTATAATTTTCAACAAAAGGAATCCAAATCAAGCCACAAAGGCCAAGTAATAGCCGTAATGCTTCGCAAGAATCATAATATGCCCACATGTACACAAGTAGTTAACGATTCAGTATACATGCCAAGGCAGAAAAACTAAAGGATTCTCCTCGTGTAACCGTTTGACCATTTAAATAACTAAGCACATGCAACAGAAAAAAAAACTAATAAGCATTACTAGGAGCGACCCAGCACCAAGTGAAAAAATATACATCGGACCAATAAATCGTAATCATTGTCTGATATCGGAATATCGACTTAACAAAGACATTAAGAAGAAACAGAATCCAACAAATCCCAAAAAAATTAAAGCGTGCTGACCTCTGTGCTAATAGCAGCATCTACCCATTGTCTGCTGACAGTTGTAACTCGAAGTAATGTTTTACCTTCTGGATTTTGGTAACTGCAATCATATATTTAAGATCAAGTTTCAAATATTTTGGAGAGCATGCTTAAACTCGAAAGTGCATAAAGAGGATACCTTGTCAAAAACTGTAAGTATAGCTGAGGATTGGCACCTCCAGGAGCACTTGATTGATCACTTGAAGAAAGATCGAAGAAGACTGTCAAACAGGTACTTTTGTCGAGGCCACACATCTTCCATGCTGTAGTATTCCCTTCCCCAATAACTGTATCAGCGACACTAGGGCCTTTCTGCAATATTCCCAAAAAAGCATAACTGTTAAGCTATCTACCATATATGCTACAAGAATTTAAGTCCAAGCTTCTAAGCATGAGTACACTAACTTTTTGCAATGAAGCGCAAGGTCCAATAATTCCTTGGACTTTTATGTCCTTTGAACAGTTGATCTCAAGAGTACCACTGAAATGAAAATGAGTGAGAATGCCACTAACTGAAGATGTCCTTGATGGAACATTACCGGAAATATCAAACTTACTTGAAACAAAGGCCGAGAGACTGTTCACCATCTTCAAATACTCGCATAAAAGAATCCTTGAAGACAGAATGACCGAAACTTTCTGATAGAACAACAAGTCCTCCAGTTCTTTCAACTGCAGCTTTCATCTCAGCAACACCAACCTAACATTATTAACAAACAAAAAAATCATTATGACTAAATTCAAGCACAATAGGACAGAATTACATGTCTGCTGAGTAAACTTAGGGTAAACAGCAAGGAATTGGTCCAAACAATCTTCTTTGAGCAAGAGCAAATAAGTTTAGAGTCTAAACTTTAGACCATATTTTCCCCATAAAATATTACCTTTAAATGTTCATAACATAAGGAAAATGAATACCTGATCAAGTGCGGATGCAAAAAGATCCAGTACATGACCTTGGTTAACCAATTGGTTTGCAAAACTGTCATAAAATTTCTCTGCTTTCTTATAGAATGGAGCCGCGTCTTTATCAAGATCTTTATGTGAACGTAAAGGATCCGATAGATCCTTTGACACAATCTGCAAAAACCAAAGGAAATACTAAATGAAAGGAAGAACATTGTCTCAGAGACCAAAGAAGCTCAAGAATTAGCACGGAAATTTTCATGTGTGGTGCTCTTCTCCTAAACATCATTATACTTGCACAATAAATAGTCATATTGTTTGGAAATGCATAAACCACAGCGCAGAACATTAAGATCAAAAAAATCATAATTGCAGATGGCAGCCTAGCAGATTCGATATATTATGCAACATACCTAGGATTATCCTATTCAAGCTACATGAGGCATCTGATGAGCAATCAAATTCAACATCAAAATATAGCGTATAAACCCTGTCTTCTTTCAACTACACGGCCATTTCTCACCATTTCCAAAAGGTTCATGAAAAAACAGCAGACATTGAACAGTTCAATAGTTCAGAATTTCACATTTCTATCAATAAGCTACAGGTACTCTAGAAAAAGGGTAATAAACAAACGGAGTTACCGTGCCTGGCCCTTCAGAACATGGCCCTCCAATTAAAGCCACGATCCTAGCCCCAGTTCCAGGAAGACAGGCTCCAAGCAGTCCAGCAGCCACACTCAAAGCCACTCCAGTGCATCGTGACTGACGACGCCCAGGCTGGAGAGGCCACTGATCCGGTTGTAGCTCTTCCAACAGCTAGATTCCAAAACAAAAGAATTTCTAAAAAGCTTAGTATCGCCATCTTTCACAAAATATATAACGGTACAATTTTGAACAGAAGAAGTAAAAGCCTCATAAAAAGCCTACTGGGCAAGAAAACATATAAAACTTCATCAACTCCAACCAAATACTGGATAAACTCGCAACCCACCGATTCAATCGTGAATTCACACTCGGAAGCTGGCAACAAGAATCTATTAACACCGGCATTGATGAGACCGTCCCTCCCCTTTGGAAACCCACCAACCTGGTTTCGCCTCCCAGAAGCACTGAGCGCCAAATGATCCATAACTTGATCTTTAGTGATCTCCTTGTCCCCCCTGAAGACATAGACTTTGGTCAAATCAGAAAATCCTAACTCGTGAACGTGCGCCTGCGTCCCAAACGTGACAAACCCAACCAAGGCATTATCCGGAAGCAAGCCGATCGCCTGCTTGAGCGCAGATTTCGCATATCCAAATTCCTCATCGATCATACACGTATCCAGCACAAAAACGAACACAGACGGAGATGGCTGACCCGTTGCAGCACCGCTTTGATCATAATTCCCAACAGCAGGTCCCTGGCTGGGCAGAGTGTACTCAACAGTGGTGTACTGCGGATACAACTCGCAAGGGAGATTAGTCTCGGAAATAACATGGTAATGAGGCGGAAAGTGATTGCGTTGGAAACAAAGGGGACAGATCCAGATCTTAGCAGTGAAATCAACACGGGCAAAAGGATTAAGAGCGGCGGAACAGGTACGGCAACGTAAAGGAGCATACGGAGCGGAGGGAATATCACGATGATAACGGATCGGAGAGATAGAAGCGGCTAAAGGGATTACACACTTACTGGCTTCAACCTTGGTACGAGGCCAGACATTCCACGTCATACGAACTCCATCAATCCCTTCCGGATCCATAGAAGCCATCTCCGACATGATTAAACGATTTCAGATAGAGATCGAGGAACAATTCTCCGAAATTGGAGGGAAATTCTGCGTTCTTCGTATCCCTTTAACAGGATTTCTGATCTACGGTTTAAGTTACTGAGGCGAGCCCAGAAGAAACCTAAGGTAAATCAAAGCAGAGATGTAACTCACGAAAGGGTTCTTAGTGAGGAATTATCAGCTACAGTCGTCTACACATACACTCTTTAATTTACCACATCTATTTTATTTTGTTTTTTTTAACGAAATTTACTTATTTTTGGCAACTAATATATTATTTAACTAAATCAGGTTTCTCATATCTATGTATGATGTAAATTCTAATATTTCAACATAAATGTTAATTTACACGAAATAAAAAAAAGTATTAATTTACAAGAATTAAAAAATTAGAATATAAACATAAATTCACAAGTGAGAAATTAAAAATATCAATCTCTAAAAAAGGTACAGTATTTATATCTTTGGGGTTTTTTATGAATCAACAATATAATTCGATACCCAAAAAACGTAACATTTAAAAATTCTAAAAGAAAAAATAAGGATTATATCAATTTTATTTTCATATAGATATACATATACCCTTGTATTAATTAGTGTTAAGAATTTAGAATTTTAGTGCCTTAATTTATATATATATATATATAAAAATTAGTGCCTTAATTTTTTATTAATTAAAAACAGAGTACAAAGTCACAAAGAAACCTCGAGAAAATGACTACAATGGCTTCACATCAACATCAACGACTTGATCTTTGACATCCTCCACAAACTCCACCATGTTCTTCTCCGACGACCCTCCTTCTCTTCACGCTTCGGCCGCTAACTTCAACGGCTTCACATCAACATCAAAGATTTGATCTTTAACGTCCTTCACAAACTTCACCATGTTCTTCTCCGACGACCCTCCTTCTTGTACCACAATATCACCTATTTCTTGTAATCTTTTATCGTCTTGCGGAATCAACAGAAGAAAGATTGAGAAGAAGATAGAATTGTGCACACGAGAGTTTTACGAGTTCGGGGCTCAAATCAAGCACCCTACGTCTCGGCCTAAGATGCACGGAATCGTTGCATAAGTACCGGTTCCCCGCTTCGGAAGCGGAACCGGAAACGGAATCGCCGGGAAGCGTGCGGAAGCGCGCCGGAATCGCGGTTCCAAAAATCCAGCGTATGGAAGCGTCGCCGGAATCGCGACTCCGACTTGGAATCGTTATTTAGTGGAATTTGGAATCGTTTTGCTCTAGATTTTGTCTAGGGTTTGTGTGAAATTGGGAATAAACATTTCAGGTAATCTTTCTCTCGATTTTGTTTGCGATTAATGTGAAATTGGGAAGAGAGCGAGAGAATGAACTGATTTTCAATCTAGATTCGTTTCAATTTGATTTGATTCTGTTTGATCTAATTGGATTTTGATGTTGTAACCACTATTCGTGATTTTAGCGAGGAGTTTATATGATTTTTGTGAAGAATTAACATTGTTTTTTTTTTTTTGTTGTTATGTTATAGTTTGTATCGATTGATTTTCTAGATCTAATTGATTTTTTGTGAAGCAAAATAAGATAAGACTCTATGGCGACTATATCCGAGATGAGCCAGCTACGCCGGAATCGTCTCAATCCTTTGGTTTGAGCAGAGGAGGTTTCACCAATCTCAGGAGTATCCGGTGGTGTGTGAATCTCAGAGTTCTCCAGTCTTTGGCTTCTTCAATCGATGATTTTCACAGAGCGGCAGCTATTGGTATACGAAAATTTCAGCATCTTGATTTTTTCACTGTTAATTGTTCTGATATTATCACTAAGGACTACAAAGCCAACGTGATTTTGAACCCTAATGCTTGAGGTTCTAACTCTAAGAAGACCATTAATTCATGGAAGAAACTGATTTGTTAACGATAAGGGTTCTCTATTGTTCTATATATATCATAATAGATTGTGTAATGTTTTGTCATGTATATATGTTGCTTTGAGGAGAAGACGATTGATAGATCCACATGTACTAAAAAATGAAAGATGTTCACCTAATCTTGTATTGGATGACCCCGTATTGCAAAATCCAGGTAAGCTTTGGTTTTCGTTGCCATGATGCTTCCTTTACCTTCATTGGCACTTCAGTACTTTTATTCTCGTTCATGGTTCATGATCCAATTCTCAACCTCTCTATTAATTTACAATGGTTGTGCATTCTACTTAATGATATAATATAACTCGACAATGGATGTTGTTTCTCTTAAAATTGATTTTGCTCTGTAAATTATCATATGAGATCCGAAGTTTTAAATCATTGTTTATGTAGATGCACATGTGGTTAGTTATTTAAACTTTTGTTTCTACAAATATGATTTTATATATGGTGTTATATTATATATATATATACACATACGCTTCCAACGCGTACCCGCTTCCTAAATTTTTGAAAAAAATCGCTTCTGCGCTTCCAAAAGCTTCCGCTTCCACGTACCCGCTTCCGATTCCATGCAGCTTAGGTCTCGGCTGGATCTTACCAGCAATCCACTCAGCTTAGAACTTACAACCACACACCAAGCTTGAATAGCAATGGCGGAAATTACAGAGAATTTAAACCTAAGAAGAAAGGAGAAGATGAAATCAACGGCTAACAAAAACAGAATTCGTTACTCTGTTTTATAACAGATCCGTTATAAAACAGCAAACCCTCTGCTTCTCCTAGAGTCTTTCAGCTCTCTCCTTCTCACTTGTAATCCTCTTTTTGGAATAGAAGCTTTCGGTTAAGTCTTCCATACCAGATTAAAATCCGGTTTATCTTGGTTTAGTTTGAATTAACATCAACAAACTCCACCTTGATTCAAACCACTTCAAGTCCTTTAGCTGAATGTCTTGCTGGAATCCAAGCTTTATTGTGTTGTTCTTGTCTTTTAAATCAGCTTTAGCATAGCTAAAGCTTCAGTGAACTTGTTCACCGGTACCACCTTGGTCAGAATATCCGCTGGATTCTTGCTGCTTGGAATCTTATTCACCTGAACTCCACCAGACCCAATCACTTCTCTGATAAAATGGAACTTGACATCGATGTGTTTAGTTCTGTCATGATACACAGAGTTTTTAGATAAATGTATTGCACTCTGTGAATCACACCACACGACCACTTCCTCCTGTTTATGACCAAGCTCCTTTAACAGTCCCTTTAACCACAAGCTCTCCTTAATGGCTTCGTTTAAGGCCATATACTCGGCTTCAGTGGTTGAAAGAGCCACCACTGGTTGTAAACCAGACTTCCAACATATTGTGTTCTCTCCTAATGTGAATACATAGCCTGATATTGAGCGTCTTTTATCAAGATCAGCAGCAAAATCTGAGTCACAATATCCTTGTAGCTTGAAGTTTCCAGAATCTGTAAATGTCAATGTCAGTTCAGATGCAAGTTTGATGTACCTGAACATCCATTTCACTGCTTCCCAGTGCACCTTCCCTGGTTTACTCATAAACCTGCTCACTAAGCCTATTCCATATGCTAAATCTGGTCTTGAACCAACCATTGAGTACATTATACTCCCTACAGCACTGGAATAAGGAACAACATCTGTGTCAAGGACTCCTTCACCATCCTGAACTGCAGATAATTTGAAATGAGCACCGATTGGTGTTGTTGTTCCTTTTGCTTCTGTCATTCTGAAACTTCTGATTAGTTTCCTCAGATATTCACTCTGAGATAATTTGAGAATTTTCTTCTCACGATCCCTGTATATATCCATACCCAAGATCCTTCTTGCTCCACCTAAATCCTTCATCTCAAACTCAGTACTTAACAACTGTTTCAACTGGTTTATTTCAGAACTATCTTTAGCAGCTATCAACATATCATCAACATACAAGAGTAGATAGATCATACCTCCCTTGCTACCTGACTTTGTGTATACACAGTGATCATGTTGACTTCTGTTGTATCCTTGCTCAATCATAAACGAGTTAAATCGCTTATTCCACTGACGTGGTGACTGTTTGAGCCCATACAAAGACTTCTTGAGCAGACAGACTTGATCATCATTTCCTAAGATAAATCCTTCAGGTTGTGACATGTATATATCTTCTTCCAGATTCCCATGAAGGAAAGCTGTTTTAACATCCATCTCTTCAAGTTCAAGATCCAAGTAAGTCACTAATGATAATAGAATTCGGATTGAAGTGTGCTTGACAACAGGGGAAAAAACTTCTTGATAGTCTATTCCCTCTCTTTGTGCATAGCCCTTGGCTACTAATCTAGCTTTGAACCTTTCTGGTTCAACATTAGGTATTCCAGGTTTTCTTTTAAAGATCCAACGACACCCAATAATCTTGTGATTCTGAGGTTTCTTCACCAGAATCCATGTCTCATTTTTGTGTAATGAAAACATCTCCTCCTGCATTGCTTTCAGCCATAATTTCCAGTCTTTACTCTGTTTTGCTTGAGTATAATCCTTAGGCTCTTCCAGATTGTGCATTTCAGATATTGTTAGTGCAAAAGCAACTTCAGAGTCATCAGTAAACCTTGCTGGAGGCACAATAACCCTTCTAGTCCTGTCTCTTGCCAATTGATAATTTGACAGATCATCATCAGCTTCAATATTATCATCCATTGGAGGATCTTCATGAGCTCCACCTTCAGTCTCAGCAAGATGCTCATCCTCTGATTCTGAATTATACTCATCAATATTAACCCCATCTGACATTTCATTGTTCTCTTCCTGAATTTCAGTAACCATTTTACTAACATTCACAGATCTGCCTTTATCAACTTCAGTAACCTGTGGTAACAAGTGATCTTTGTACATAGTACCCTCTTCAAAATGCACATTTCTGCTTACAATACACTGACGTCGCTCAATGAGCCAAACTTTGTAACCTTTTACCCCTTGAGGATAGCCAATAAACACTCCCTTGATTGCTCTTGGCTTAAGCTTTCCATGATCAGTATGAACATATACTATTGATCCAAAAGTTCTCAAGTGTTTATAACCTGGTGTTCTTCCCAGCCAAATCTCTTCTGGTATATTGTTGTCTATAGAAGAAGATGGACTCCTTTTTATCAAATATGCTGCTGTAGCAGCAGCTTCAGCCCAAAATTTCTCTTCTAATCCAGATTGGTTCAACATACACCTCACTTTCTCCATGATTGTACGATTCATACGCTCAGCAACACCATTTTGTTGTGGTGTGTAAGTGCAGGTGTGATGTCTATCAATCCCTTGATCCTTACAGAATGTGTTGAACTCAACATTGCAGAACTCTAAGCCATTATCAGTTCTGAGTGTCTTTACTCTTTTGTTTACCTGATTCTCTACTAGAATTTTCCATTCACAGAACCTACTAAAAGCTTCATCCTTCGTCCTGATGAAATACAACCACAGTTTCCTGGAGTAATCATCAATTATAGAAAGAAAGTACTGACTCTTGGCAATAGATGGTTGAACGTTTGGAGAGCCCCACTGATCAGAGTGAACATAACTCAAAACGTCTTCTGTGCTATGTCTTCCAATACTGAAACTGACTCTCTTAGCCTTTCCCATTATACAACTTTCACAGAATTTCAGTGCATTTGCATCTTTCTGTGTCAAAATCCCTTTATCAGCCAAGATCTTTAGGTTCTTCTCACTCATATGTCCCATCCTGTTATGCCATAGCATAGAACTGATGTCAGACGTTGATTGTGACTTGATCTCTGTATTTTGAACCTCAGACAATACAGTTTCCCCATCTAGAATATACAGTCCATGTTGCAGAATTCCTTGCAAAGCCATGTGACCATTCTTGTAGAAAATCATCTTACCATTACCTCCTTTGTGTGTATATATGAGTGTATCTAGTGTTCCTGTAGATATTAAATTTCTTCTAAGATTTGGAACATACCGTACATTGTTCAGCACCTTTACAGATCCTCCATTGGTGTTAATCCTGATTGTTCCCATTCCCTGAGTCTCCACACTATGATCATCTCCAAGAAGAACCTGACTTGATCCAGTGTTAGTAAAAGTATCAAACCAGTCCTTCCTTGATGTCATGTGATATGTACATCCAGAGTCAATAACCCACTGATCTCTTAGATCTTGATCAGTAACACTCAATGCATCTGTAACAGTAAACTCATCAACAATGACTACAGCTTCTGCTTTACCTGCAGATTCCAGCTTCTTCTTTCTAGCATAGCACTCCTTTTTTATGTGTCCTTCTTTCTTACAGTACTAGCATACCACCTTAGCATCACCATTTGCAGACTTGCTTCTTGACCTGGTTTTTGAATCATCACGGCTCTCAGACCTTCCTCTAGCAACCACCAAACCAACTCCTTGATTTGCCTTTTCTTTTCCTTGTTCAGAGAGTTCTTGCTCTCTTGATTTAGCTGTAGAGATTACCTCTTCAAGAGTGATAGATTCTTTACCATACCTCAGTGTAGCTTTTACCAAATCAAACTTAGCCGGAAGTGAACTCAGCAGTAGCACTGCTTGCACTTCATCAGTTACCTCAATTCCCAAATTGTTGAGATCTGCAACAATTCTCAAGAATTCATCGATGTTTGCATCAACAGACTTTGAATCATTCATCCTAAATGTATAAAACTTCATTTACTGAAGAATCCGATTAGGTAAAGACTTAGAGAGATACAACCTTTCCATAGTATTCCACATTGCAGCAGCTGTTTGACAGTTGATTATCTTTCTTAGTACCTGATCTCCAACATTCAAGATTATCAGATTCCTTGCCTTTTCCGATTTCTCTTCCTTTTCAGGATCAATTCCTGATCTAACAACAGTTTGTGTAGTACTGTCTCCATCTCCAGTTTGTACCGTCGAAGTAGTAGCAGGCAGTGGATCGTATTCCAATTTGTCATCCAGAAGTATTCCCTTTAATCCAAGAACACCAAAGTGAGCTAACATCCGAGCTTTCCACAGAGAGAAATCTCCAGTTCCGTCGAATCGCTCAACTTCAATCCTCGTCGTGTTCATCGTGATTAACCTCGCTCTGATACCACTTGTACCACAATATCACCTATTTCTTGTAATCTTTTATCGTCTTGCGGAATCAACAGAAGAAAGATTGAGAAGAAGATAGAATTGTGCACACGAGAGTTTTACGAGTTCGGGGCTCAAATCAAGCACCCTACGTCTCGGCTGGATCTTACCAGCAATCCACTCAGCTTAGAACTTACAACCACACACCAAGCTTGAATAGCAATGGCGGAAATTACAGAGAATTTAAACCTAAGAAGAAAGGAGAAGATGAAATCAACGGCTAAC
>KE152681.1:78701-117732 GCA_000411095.1 Aethionema arabicum
TGAATAGCAATGGCGGAAATTACAGAGAATTTAAACCTAAGAAGAAAGGAGAAGATGAAATCAACGGCTAACGAAAACAGAATTCGTTACTCTGTTTTATAACAGATCCGTTATAAAACAGCAAACCCTCTGCTTCTCCTAGAGTCTTTCAGTTCTCTCCTTCTCACTTGTAATCCTCTCTTTGGAATAGAAGCTTTCGGTTAAGTCTTCCATACCAGATTAAAATCCGGTTTATCTTGGTTTAGTTTGAATTAACATCAACACTTCTCTACACGTTTCCGCCACTAAATTCAATGGCTTCACATCAACATCAAAAACTTGATCTTTAACATCCTCCACAAACTCCACCATGTTCTTCTCCGATGACCCTCCTTCTCTACACGCTTCGGCCACTAACTTCAATGGCTTCACATCAACATCAAAAACTTGATCTTTAACATCCTTCACAAACTCCACCATGTTCTTCTCCAATGACCCTCCTTCTCTACACGCTTCAGCCGCTAACTTTTTCCACTCCTCCGCCTTCTCTTTCACCTCCGCCGCCTTCTCCACCATCACTACTTCCAAACACCTCCTTATCTCACCACTCTCAACTACCCCTTCCTCATTCTCCTTAACCCTCACACCAATCTTCCATAAAGTTTCTAGAAGCTTCGCATTTGTCGGCTGATCTGACCAAACAGGAAACCCCACGACCGGAACTCCTAAAACCAAACTCTCAAGCATCGAATTCCACCCACAATGACTCAAAAAACAACCTACAGATTTATGTTTCAAAACCTCTATTTGTGAACACCATGAAATAATCATACCAATTTCGTCAAGCTTTTCTCTAAAACTCTCTATCTTATCAATTTCGTTCCCTTCTTCTGTTTCATTTCTTGTTCCTGTGATTATTTTATCTGTTATAACCCATAAAAACGGTCTTTTCATTTCAATTAAAGCTTTTGAAACTTCTTCTAACTGTTTCTTTGTTAATTCCACCATTGTTCCAAAAGAAACATAGATAACAGAGGACTCTGTTTTTGAATCTAACCAAACTCTGTATTTTTCATCTTTTAAATCTGTACCTGTGAAAATCTCTGGAGGAATTAAAGGACCAATGGCTACTAGTTTGATACCAGGGATCGCCATTAACGCTTCTGGCTCTAAAGAATCAAATGTGTTCACAAGAACTTTGAGATTAGATTCTTCCTTTAGATATTCCATTAGTTCTTGAAACAGATCAAACTCAAGTTTGTCTGTGTTTGAAGGAGTTAAGAAAGAAGGAAAATCACGGATCGTGAGAGCAGGAAGATTCGGAAACTGAACAGAATCAGAAATTAGTTTAAAATTTCCAGCGAAATGATTGTAATAGATGTCGAAAACTAAAGCTGGTTGAATCCAAAGAAGTGAAGAAGGGAGATGAAATCGATTAGCTACTTTTGGCACCCAATTTAAAAGAATCGTGTAGATCAAGCAAGTTACCGGAGATTCACCTTTCGAATTAGCTTCAATGAACTCCGATATTGTCTTATCGCCATTAGATGCGAGATTACGCAACTGATTTTCATCATCTTCAGGAGTAGAGATGACTCCATCATCGAATCCATCAGAGAGAAAGAAAACAGAGGTTGTTTCCTGCGTTTAGAGTTTTAGGAATCATAGAGCAGTTAAAGACAGAGAGAGATGTGACGAAGGTGACACGTGCGCCGGTGGTTTTGATTAGCCGACGAGCAAATCTGAGAGATGGATTCACGTGACCTTGAGCTGGAAACGTTACAAGTAGAAAATGAGGACGAGGAGGAGGAGGAGGAGAAGGAGCCGGCATTTTTAGTATACAAACTTCTCCTTCTCTACTGTTACATATAAAGATCCTGAACTGGATTTGGATTCTGCGTATAGTCTGTTACTGAGGTGAGGAATGAGTAAAACGTGCGGTGTAATGAAACCATTAAAGAGGAGAAGGGAAGGTAGTAGGTGGTAGTAATGAATGAGCCATTAAAAGAGTTTTAAATGATAAGGGGGCTGAATACAGGTGAGAGTGTAGAAGGAGAGGAGGCTACCACTGTTACTCCTATCTCCATCTCTAGTAATGCTTTATGCTACGTTAGATATGGTGTCTTAATTTGACAGTTGTGTTTGAGTTGATTTCAGTGATGAATGAGCCAGGTCAGGTTGTGTGAAGGTAGCCATTAATCGTGCACAGTTTTCTCTCGTTTAAAACACGTATATATCTAAGAATTCAATAAAATAAAAATGTTTAATATAATAAAATTAAAACCAGACACCAATTAGACGAAACTACTGACCCAAAAAAAAAAAAAGAAGACGAAGATACTTATTGGTGACTACAAGAAACATAGATAACAGAGGACTCTGTTTTACACTACAATAAGTACTCTGTTTCAAAACAAAACAGAGGACTCTGTTTTACACTACAAGTCTACTAAAGTGCAAACTAAGTCACAAGAAACATAAAGAAAGTGACTACAATGGCTTCCCTTCCTCAAATAATTAGCTTTAAGACTTTAACCAGTAACTCTCTTCTCCTTTTTACTTAACACAAGTGTCCCCATATCCTCCACAAACTCCACCATGTTCTTCTCCGACGATCCTCCTTCTCCACTCGCTTCGGCCGCTAACTTCTTCCACTCCTCCGCCTTCTCTTTCACCTCCGCCGCCTTCTCCTCCAACACAACTCCCAAACACCTCCTTATCTCACCACTCTCCACCAAACCTTCTTCATTCTCCTTAACCCTCACACCAATCTTCCAAAAATCTTCTAGAAGTTTCGCATTTGTCGGCTGATCTGACCAAACAGGAAACCCCACGACCGGAACTCCTAAAACCAAACTCTCAAGCATCGAATTCCAACCACAATGACTCAAGAAACAACCTACAGATTTATGTTTCAAAACCTCTACTTGTGAACACCATGAAACAATCATCCCAATTTCTTCAAGCTTTTCTCTAAAACTCTCTATTTTATCAATTTCTTTCCCTTCTTCATTTTCGTTTCGTGTTCCTTTGTTTATTTTATCAGTTATAGCCCATAAAAACGGTCTTTTCATTTGAATTAAAGCTTTCGCAACTTCTTCTAACTGTTTCTTTGTTAATTCCACCATTGTTCCAAAAGAAACGTAGATAACAGAGGACTCTGTTTGTGAATCTAACCAAACTCTGTAACTTTCTTCTCTTGATTCCCTAATCTCTGATTCTGAAGGAAGTAAAGGACCAATTGCTACCATTTTTACGCCAGGGATAGCTATTAACGCTTCTGGCTCTAGAGAATCGAATGTATTCACGAGAATTTTGAGATTTGATTCTTGTTTTAGATTTTCCATTAGTTCTTGAAACAGAGCATAAGCAACTTTGTTTGTGTTTGAAGGTGTGAGAAAAGAGGGAAGATCACGAAGACTTAGGTCAAAATCTGAAATTAGGTTAAAATTTGCGGCGAAGTGATTGTAATAGATATCGAAAACTAAAGCTGGTTGAATCCAAAGAAGTGAAGAAGGAAGATGAAATCGATTAGCTACTTTTGGCGCCCAATTTAGAAGAATTGTGTAGATTAAACAAGTTACTGGAGATTCGCCATTGAAATTAGCTTCAATGAACTCCGATATTGTCTTATCACCGTTAGATTTGAGATTATGTAACCGAGTTTCAACGTCTTCAGGGGTTGAGACGACTCCATCATCAAATCCATCGGAGAAAGAAAGAAAACAGAGATTGTTTAAGGTTTCGTTGTGGTTAGGAATCATGGAGCAGTTAAAGACGGAGATGGAAGTGACGAAGTGACACGTGCGCCGGTGGTTTTAATTAGTCGACGAGCAAATCGGAGAGATGGATTCACGTGACCTTGAGCTGGAAATGTTATCAGTAGAAAGTGAGGAGGAGAAGGCGCCATTTTTAGTTCACAAAGTTCTGCTTCTGTACTGTTATATATAAAGATGATGAAGTGAATTTGGATTCTGTGTATTGTGACGTCTGTGGTGACGAACAAGAATCGCCATTGTTGACAAGGAATTTTGGGGTGAGCGGTTGAGTTGTTTTGGTAATTAGGTTCGAGTTTTTTGGGTCGGATTTTGTGGTTTAAAAAGTTTGAACTACTCGGATTCCAAAATTATTTCGATTTGGTTCAGTTTTTACTTTTTTGGATTTTCTATTTTTTGTATGTTTTAAAAAATTGAATCATTGATCACAAAATTAATTCGGTTTGGATTATACTAAATTCAGAGTGAAAAAAACCAATATCTTTTTTTGTAAAATATTTCAAAAGTAACTGTTGTTCTAAAAAAGATTGTTCATAAAAAACTATAATCAAACAAAAACAAATACTAACTATTTTTTTAACGTCAAACAAATACAAATTACCAAAAAAAAAATTAAATAAAAAAAAACCAATTTTTTTTTCCAAACTAAAATATTTTTTAATTAATATTATCATTTTCAAAACACACTTTAAAATTTACCTACATTACATGTATAAATATAACAATAATTAACAATTATGTTAAATCTATTATTTTTTTTTGTCACAGACCACAAATCGGTCTTACTGACATAAATAAATGCAACATTCCAATTTTTGCTAAATTTGAACCAGAACATCTTTGAAAAATCATAGAGAAACAATTACTGTGGAATTAATTCGGATTGATTTGATACAGATTAAAGCTCGAATTAATTCGGATTGATTTGATACAGATGAATTAAAATCAGATTAATTGTCGACCTCTAAGGAATGATACACGTCTTTCTCATCACGTGGATGACACGTGACCTGACCTATGTCTAAGCTAGAAAATTTCAAGTGAAACACATTTACGAATCTTTTTTCCGTGAACGTTTCGAATTTGTCAAATACAGTATACAAAACACAAGTGTAAATGGTTTTTACTCTTTGTTTTTGGAAGATCTGTCTTTTCTTTGACCACCAAGGATACGAGAGATTTGTAAACCTCTACTGAAAGCTTGGTTAAACAACATTCTTGTCTGAAACTCCGAAACGAAAGGAAACCAAGCCAAGAACGCAACTGGTGTGAACAGAAGCAAACCCATTACAATCTCGTACCCTCTAGCTAATGTTCTTACTGATGACCATATCCCCATACGTACGATTAGAGGCTTACAAGCTTGTGCAATCTGCAGTTTTAAAGTAACAGATTTTATCAAAACTTGTAACTAGAGAAAAAATGGCCAAAAAACCACTCCAAATTAAACTCTAAGGTATTCTAAAATGTAAATTAGACACTAAAAGTTTAAAATTTCGTAAATAAAACTTTCAAGTTTCAAAAATACGCAAATTAAACCATGCCGCTAAAATTATAATTATAAACGGAATTCAAAACACAACCGTTAGTACCAACTAAAATAACCGTCATAAAACACAAAAAACTTTAAAATTAACCCAACAACTTACAAAAGGTAAGTTGTTGGGTTAATTTTAATGTGAAAACACAAAAAAATTCAAAATTAAGGTCGTTTGGGTACGCAAATTTTAGTGTTTTTATCAAAACACTATCGTTTTATTCGGTACCCAAACGACTATGTTTTAAAATTTGCGTACTTTTGAAACATAAGGATTTTCTTTGCAAAATTTTAAACCTTAGGATTTAATTTATACCTATTTACTTTTATGGTTTAGTTAGTGAAAACGTGAAACCTTAGAGTTTTTTTTTTTTTTTGCATTTATCCCGGGTAACTAAGCACTTCTGGTAAAGAGTAAAAAGGACTTACAAGAAGCATTCCCCATCCGGTAGGCATGAAGGCAAGCATACAGATGAATAAGTCTTGGACAGTAATTAGAGGAAGTGCAAGGAAAGTGATGAGAATTGCAACAAATGTTAGGAACACAAAACCCTTTATCACTCTAAACAGAAGCTGAAAGTTTGTACTGAATCGTCTTCTTCCAACGCCCAAACCCTGCAAATTGTAATCCAATATACCCGTTGGAGTAAAACGTTTTAGACTCTTCAAGACATTAGAATCTTAAAGATTCATACCTTAACAATGAGTAGAATGAATAAGATCACAAACCATGAAGCTCCATAGACCTGGAAAAAACAGTCATTAATCAAAGAATTCTTCGCCTTTTCGAAGTGAAGAAACAGTTAACTTACCCAAAAGCTTTGATTTTTCCTGTTTAAGGTACTTAGACGATACACAAGTCCATATTGAAAGATGAAGAACCGTAATGCTAAGACAATCTCGAGGATAATGCCGCGGGTACCCGAGTGACGAAGATGTTCTAACTCCTTCTCCCACCAAGATTCCCAGCTTTTCTCAGGAGGAACACCAATTCCTCCGCGGTTATATATCCATTTGTTCCAATCTGTCCAGTCATCAACAATCTTTTGCCACTCGAAACCAGATGGATTGAATAAGAAAGGAGCAAAGAGCCATGTCCCAACCATGAACCATATTGAAACAGTAATCAGGATATATGTAACTACTCCTCTATATGATTGCCCAAATAGCTGATAAACAAGTAAGAGAATCATCAGCTCAAGGCCCTTTACGAAGTGACTACGCGAGTAGAATCTATAATTCTCAGCAAACTTGGCATGGAACACAACGAAACCACGACCAGTGCCTCTGTATTCTGCACCTCCATGAAACAATGTCCTGCCATAGTAATGTGTTTTTGTACCGAGTTGAAATGTGAAAAAGACTGAAGCAAGTTGTAACTGCATCAGTACAAATTCGATTAACGCGTTATGGAATCCTCTTTCTAAACCAATCTCCATCATCATAGGTAACGCCATTAGAAAACCAATCTGCACAAATGATTGAGAAGCTAAGGCTGCTTGAAGTGGCTTGTTGTTACGAATACCTTTTTGGTTGCTTAATCCTTCTTCAAGTCCACTAAGTACTAGATACAACCGGCCGTAGAGAAATACATACACCGTAAGCACGGTTAACTGTCGAAACAAAGATCATAGCTTCAGATTTCAGAAAAAGATAACTGCTACAGAAAAGGAGAATATCTCAACATACCATGGTACTGAAGTAGAATCCAATTGTAGTGAAATAGCAAGACAGCATACGGAAGAAATCAAATCGGTGTCCGAGTCTATACAGGTCACGACTCAGAGTTTGCTCGCCATTTCCATTGGCGATTTTGGCCTCAAACATTGAGATCTGGTTAAGTCCAACATCTCTTCCTTTACCAACTTGTATATATTCATGATGAGTTACATTTCCTTCGCGCAAAGTAGAATTAAAACCTGAAAACAGTAAAAAAGGGGTATGAGAAAGAAAAATATACTGAGATAGATCATATGTGTACTTTATATATCAGAGATGAGAAGATGAAGTAAGTGCCTGCAAAAATGTCTTCACTTAGATTGATGACTTTAGAAGCTTTGCAGATTCCACCTCTGGTAAGGTGAAATAGCCGATCGAAAATATCTGGATGACCGTAATGGAATCGTACTCTGGGGCAACGAAAGAAACAAAACGTCAACTTTGAAAATTCCAGTTTCCAGCAGCAGCTTTTCTAAACGAGGAAGACACTTACTTCAAGGGACTAGCTAGTACTCGCTGCCCAATAGTTACAAAACTGTTTTCCTGATTTGACATAAACCATGCAAGAGAAGAAACACTGCCACAAGAAAATGATGAAATCAACATCTGCACTAAAACTAAGAATCTAGTAAGACATAAATTGATCATATTTGTTTGTACCTTCCAGTGAAAATATGCTCTCGAAGACCAAGAATCGTAGGACATCTTACGCCTCCATGCTTTACAAGAAATTCTTGCAGCAAGTTCCTCATTTTGAAAGCTTCCTCCATGTAGTTATCCTATTTATCCAATCTTTAGACAATAAGATTCTGGCATGGTGATGGAATTATTCATTAGACTACACATCCCAGAGTTAGGTAAATTGGGCAAGCACCTGGTTCATGTCTATTGTCTGCAACCCTTCTCCACGTGTAAATATGATAGCATGGTTCTGATTTTCTGGCTTCCCTTCTCCTAGTATAGCTGGTCCGGGAAGCTTAATTCGATAAATGAGCTGAGAGAAAGAAATATAAACTCAGTCTTTCAAGAAAATAGAATAGCAGCGTGAATATCCTCATAGTTTTCTCATTTTATCTTGAATTTTGTACCTGATCTAGTGTTTGAACACATTCAGAAGAATCCATTGGTTTAGTCTGCGGAGCGCCTTTCACTAGAGCTGAGTAATAAATCTTTTCCTCTGTTCCCTTATAGCTGACTTTATGTGTTTGCTCGACCTCATCGATATAAGCAACACGAATAGACGGGTAACTGCCACAGGTAAATAGCAAGTTTAAGTTATCTGGCTAAAGAAATGAGAAGATGAAAAGACGAAAGAATGAATTGCATACGTTGTCATAAGTCTCAATATATCTTTAGCACGTTGATCACCAGATCTCTTATGAATACTGTACTGTTGGCAAGAAACCACAAAGGTGAATTTCATATCAGCAAGTGCTTGACACTGTGCCCAAAGTGACCCTCCACTCTTTGATGCTTCTTCACTCGTTAACTCGAGGGCCTTGTAGCCTTTCATCAATTCTAGAATAATACAAAGATGATTTTGAGAAATGGTTCCACACTTTCTAATACTCAAAAAGAAATTATAGCAAAGTTTCTTTAAGAACCTTCATCCTTTGCCATGTCAAGGAAGGCTTGGAGTTCCAGAGCTTTACGGTAATACATCATGCCTCGCACTTGTTGATATAAATTATAAATCAGTCACAATACGTTTATCAGGAGAAAAGTATTAAGAAAGTGGAGCAGATTTCATCAGATGAAAGATTATATACCAGTTTTGGTTAGTGTTTGGCCTCTGTAAGATGCCCATAGACGAAGCTCCTCTTCCAATTCTTCCCTTGATCTTAGTTCTTCTTCATTGGCACATTTAACTCGTTCCAGAAAGTTTGTCCACTCATCTGATGTAAACCATTGATTCAGCTGATAGTACAAAAACAATAGCGCCATATGAACATCTTGAAAACAGATGGAAAAGTGAAACCTGGAAAGATCTTCTGTAAGTAAAAAAGTATAGAGACTCCGTCTTCATTTTGCTGCTCCAAGCCAAAAATCGAAAAAAGCACATCTTCCGAAAAGTATGGTGTTAAGACACTGTGGAAAAAATAATGGGAGACATTAATTATAGTTCTGCAATGAAGCTACTTCTGCAATGGAGGAATGAATGTGCAACAAAATGGCTATAAAATAAGTTGAAAGTATTGGAACCTACGAGAAGGAAAGCATGTTGCGGATCTTGGGTGCAGGAGGCATGTCCATGAATAATGAATTTGAAAAGAATGTAAGACGCCTTCGAGCTTCTAAGTTGGAAGGCACATCCATAGCTGACTCCTTGACAGTAAGCAAAAGATGAAGCCTCTTGATCTGCACAACAAGAAAAAGAGAAGGGAAGCAGATGAACCAGTTAGAAGCTCATCATGCCAAAGAGATCAAATGCACTACAATGCGCAAATGAATGGATTCTTAAAGAAGAGACTTGCTTTCTCTTTCCAGGCTTCTGTTTGAGAGACAACTGGAAACCGAAGTTCACTAAAATATTTGCGTTGTTGATGAAGAGGAGTCATCACATCATACTTGACATAAGATCCATTGTGGGTAGACTCTAGCAAGCTATGGAACAAAAACTTCGAATGAGATTGCTTCAAACCGAATCGATCAATCATTCAGAAGAAGGATAACATATATGGTCTGACCTTGGGACTTCTTCTTCCATTATGTCTCTAGTGACCACTTCTAACATATTCAACAAAACAATAACAACTTGATCCTTGTCATCCTCCCTGTTTTGTAGCTGTTGCAAGTAGATCAAAGTCAGTTACTTCAATGAATTCATGCTAACGTTGGCAGAGATATCCCGCATTGTAAGGCCATAAGGATCTACCAAATATTCGATAAGCCGTAGAAACTGGCCATATAGATCAGGAAGAGCACTCAAGTTCAGTTCTGATATCAGTGTTTCTTTCTCAATAAGTTCATCAATCTTGGCGAAAATTTCATTTATGACCCTGCACAAACACAAATAAGTTAGAAAAGGTCCTGGATAGGAACAGATGCAAGAAATGTTAGAACTTACTGTCCTTCTCGTTCTCCGACAACCAAATAATTAATCAGAATCTTAAAAGAGACATAGCATTCTCTCACTGCACAAGTCATGTAGCTGTCAAGAGTCAATCTCTTTTTCAGTTCACGGTCTTTTCCATTGCTGTCTTTAGCCATATCCAAAGCTATTGGAATCTACGACATTTGATTTTGAGTACATCAAAAATAAGAACACAAAACAGAAATCCTAGAACCAGACATAGGACTAGAGATAAATCCTGACCTTACTAGCCAGTAGAAAAGGTGGCCACCGAATAAGTTCTAAAGCAGGGTCAGACCAATACGGCACAAGCAGGAGTTCCATTTCCCTGCACAGAAATGAACATTATCAAAGAATTCTTACCCAGACAGCAGGATCTAGCTCCCATTTTTATACTGAGTTAAGGATGAAAAGATTCAAAGCTACACTGAACCTGTCACTAATCAAATCCTCTTCTCGGAAACTACTGATGATTTTGTTCCACATCTGAGCAAACCGAGCAGCTTCCTTATCTTCACTAGATGGCAGCTGAATATCAAAACATAATACAACATTAAATGGAGTTCTACTAAATAGCAAGATAGTGGGAATAGTGAAACATAACAGCAGCACCCGAACCTGATCGAACTTGCGAGAGAAGGTCGCCTTAAATCCCTTTTTCTTTGTAGTATCGGTTTTATCATGTGGCACCAAGCAATCATTAAACGCCCCTGGGATTGATTGAAATCTGGACCTCAACATTCCAAGTGTTCGGATCTGAAGTGAAACAAACTCATTGTAAGATACTATCTCGTTTGGAAACTAAAAATGTAAGAGTATGCCACTTTCATAATGAATTTAAGTAATCCTCTTTGCTTTTATAATTCTTAATAAAGAAGGAATGTAGCGTTAAACCTCTCCAAGACGGCGAAAAGCTCCATTTACACCTCCAACTAGAGTTGAAACTATAGCATACCATATTTGAGTGTCCATAAAATAAACCTGCATATTGAGGTAGCATAAGATAGAGAAAACCATAAGAAGGAATGAAGATACTGGACAGTACAACATGCACACTTACGAGAATAACTGGTGCCCAGAGCGCAATGACAACACCTATATTATTCCTGGCTGCAGAAACCAAAGAAAAAAAATGGTGAAACCATTTAACAATACGAAACTACTCACTAGGCAGATCCCAATATTATATTTAACCCATTACCATGAGGGAAAAACTCATGCCAGCTGTAGTTGGATATATGAACTCGCATTATAGCTTTGGTTGGAACAACAAGAGGCTTAATCTGCATTGAAACCGAAACTTGTGAGCATTCGGTAACAAAAAAAAAAAATTATGAGCATATTTTTCTAACTTACATATTGCTCATGCTATGCTACATAACATTAACATAGCAAAAATATTAGAGAAATCTCGTACCTCCACATAAAAACTGAATGCTAGCTTTGAAATCAGCAGAACAACCCAAAACATTGTGTACCTAGAAATCGTTTGTGGTACATCATTAGGCAGTGCTGGTAGACCAACTAACATTGTAACCGTAGTGCGTAAGTTTTATACCCTTACTTGAAAAGTGAGAAAGCACTTTCATGCATACCCCTTCCTATATACAGCCGCGGCTGTATCACCAAGAACCATGATTAGTCACCTTGCCAGTAAACATTCATGGACTAACAGGTAATCAAGATAAAACACATTACCTGAGACCACCACATTACCAACATCATTATCTTGAGATCAGACCTTTCGAGATAACGTCGAATGAATGGAAACAAGAATAGCACACCAGAAAGCATATTCGGGGATAGATAGACAAGAATAGCCACAATGAAAAGGGAGGGGGAACTACTGCTGTGTCCTCCAAACCAATTTCTTATGGTCTGTGCAAACCCTGAAGTGTCTCTCCAGCTATACGCATAAGTTACTGGCATGATTACAACCCATGCTGCAGCCGCAACAGCCTTCAAGACATATCGGAGCTTCACATAGATCGCCATACTATGTCTTGCCTTCCAGCTGAGGGCTATGTCAAGGAGAGCTGACATCATAACGCAAATAGTGAGAAAAGCGAAAGGCAGATCTCATGAAAACAGATACATCCGAAACCACGATGCACCAGTTGCTCAAACAACTACAAGACTACAACATAACCAGAGGGAACACTAAACCAACTTTTCCCAACTCATACATGAAATTTCTTCTAAGTTAAGAAGGTAAGAAAACAATATTATAACTCTTTCAATTTCTTGCTATAGGTTAGCGACGTAAAGCGTTCTTACTGTACAAATAATGACATTAATTCAGAAATGACTCCAATCGTTGGTTCTTGTAGGCTATAAAGCTTTTCGATATCCAGCTATCATCAATTTAACACTAAACGTGCTTTAGATATAGAACATGAAACATGCACGGAAACTCTTGATCTCAAAGACCTGAAACTGTCTTAAATCATCTTTAGGAATATCAAAGAGGCACAAAATAAACAGATGAGAGCTAACAAGATGAAGATACACATGTATAAAACACATAAATATGAATGAGATGGAAAACATAAGTTGACAAACGCAAATTTGTAGTTAACTATTCATGATCTATATGGAAATTGCATAAGTTAGTGTCTCATCACCTTGTGCAAGCTTCAATATAGCTGCTGTGATGAATATGCTCAAAACCTTTAAGAAGACATCACCTTGAAAGATGCCACCTATATCTCCAGATCCATTCCATGCAATAACGATCATCGCCTAAACAAGAAACAATACATCAAATAACATAGCAGTTTAAGGTATTACAATATTTCAAAAAGAAAATACCAATACAAGATCGTAGTACCTGCAAACACAGGATGTAAAAGCTCCACATCCTATCAAAACTTCTAAAGATATGCCAGAAAGATCGTATCTCAACAAAATTGACTTTTCCCATCCATCGATCTCCAGTATTTGATTTCCGCTACAATATTGTCAACATCAACCATGAAAGTTATAGCTACATAAAACTTTAGATTTAACAAACAAGCTAAGCTAATGCAGCAAGATTTATAGCAAACATAACACTTTAGATTACAAGTTTATAATCCTCAAGACCAACTCGTGCAAAATTCGTTATAATTTCATAAATATGACCCAGTATTGAGGCAAAATATACAGATCTCTTACTCTTAACGACTATTCTAAGCAAAAACAGTGAGATTTATAATGAACATAACAGTTAGATTACAAGCTTCTGATCACTAAGACCAATTTATGCAGAATTTGTTAACAGAAGATAAGCGCATATAAGATAAATATGACCCATCATTAAGTCTATTTTACTCATACCTCAGGTTTTTCAAGTCGTAGTTCTTCAGCTGTCTGACAAAAGAAATCAGCATCAGCTCTCATAGGCCACCCAAGGCGAAAACACTGAATTGACCTGTAATTATGTGGAAAACATGATTTTAGATTGCAAGAATTCTGAAGGCAAAAGATTATAAGATGATCATCTGCACATACCAAAAATATTCATTTAAATCATCATAGTTTCTCCACACAGAATGCTTTGACTTTCCTCCTCTACTTCTCTTTGCTTCCTATAATAACACAAAAAATCAAGATGAAAAAGATAAGTAGATTGGAGGAAAGCTAAAAGCGAGAATATGACCATAACTGAATAAAACGACCTTTGCTATTGTCTTGTAAATCGGAGTCACTACTTTCTGCAGGAAAGCTTCATCTTCACCACCATAAGCCGGCTTTATATGTTCCCCTGTCATTGGACTAACACTACCAGCCAACATACCGTACAACTCAAAAGCCATCTGAACCGATACAAGAAGAATTCATTATTAAAGTTGGAAACTACATATCATCAGAAGTACGCTTGGCTATATCAGATCCATACATGGTGATATACATAACAAAGGCATTCTGGCATGAATCTCAGGTTTGCAGCTTCTCCCCATATCAATAGATAAAGTCCCATGTAGAGCAATTTACGCTGTTGTACCTCTTGTTGAATAGTCGGCAACCTACAAGTGTTAATTGGAGAGGAAAAAATGAGGCACATTATATGCTACACATGAATTCAAATCTCTCATTTATATCTATAATTCAGACAAAATTGAAAACTCTTCGAGGCATTACAAGAAAGAACCTCACCAAAGGCTGCTTTTTCGACCCAAATATTTGCACCACTTCTTGTAGTTTCTAAAAAGTTTCTTCATCACTATAGTCAAGGCGCGATCATCCAACTAAATTGATGATTGTACACAATCCTTTAGTGTAAGTAATACAGCAAACAAAAACATCACATCCAGGTTTTAACAAAATACATACCTTTGGTTGTTGTTCAGGTTTCGGAAATTGTCGAATGTGGACATTAGCGAGTAATAATATTAAGTGCTCTCTTTGATTTGAAACACTATCTTTCTGCAATCACAGATTGAATAATAACAATCAATCAAGTAAAACTTTTCAGTCGTGTAATTAAAATTGAATATCTGCACACATACTTGGAAACCAAACATAGATTGAAGCCAGTCTAGAATGTCTTCGTCGAGTTTCTTCTTGTGACCTGCTGGCCATGGTAAACCCCTCGTATTTCGAAGTGCTGTTACAGCAGCTTGTATCTACAGAACAGTAAGTAAACAGATTATTTAAACCGAAAGACGATAAATAGAATCAAAAAGTAAACATGAGCAGCTGAATAACCAACCAACCTCAGGCAATCTCATTATAGCTTGATTCTGACTATCAGGGTCTAGGGGAAGAATATTATACGGCACATAAATTTGAGTTTTCTCTTCCACCTTATTATGAGTTTCCAAAATCTACAGCAGAAAAAGGATGATGAGAAACCAGTCAACCGATATTTTCCTGAAAGAATTTGCGATAGTTAAAGATTAAGACTACATTGAATAATGCACTATCAGCTTTACCTCATCAGCTACTTCCACATCTTCTGTCTGATTAACAGCCTTCAAGACTTCAAAGAGAACAGCAGCAGTTTGATACGCTTTTGTAAGTTGTGCACTAAGAGTATAAATGAAAAACATAAGTAGGTAACATAGAAAACTGCAAATATGAGAAAACCTATCCGTTAAACACAAACCGGTCAGCTTTATCTGCAGCATTTAACAGCGCTTGGATGTATTTCTTGTAGTAATGTTGATAGAAACTTTGCATTTCACGTGCATCACTCTTTTGCCTTCCTGCCAAAGTTGTTTCATTCTCCTGAAGAATTTATAAAAAAACCATGAATTTAACCGATAAATGTAACATGTCATTAACTCAAGCATTGATGATATTCACCCTTTCTAATCTTTGAAGAAGTGCGGTCTTAAACTGGCGAACACCACGACCACTTGATGTTGGATCAAGCCTATGTGCCTTCTCAAACGCGTAGAAACGACCTGGTAGCAACATTTCACAATTTTTTTAAAGATTCTATAAGATAAAGCAATGTCAATCCCCCATCATTGGGAGGCTTATGAAATTGTTTAAACTCACATAAGTAAGCAACTCGTGGATTACTAGCTTCTACTTCATTAGCCACACGAAGAATCGGAGCAATCTCTACCAAAGAAGATGGCACCACTTCACTATCCAACATAGCCTCTCCAAGACTACCAACAGTTTGAGTCCGCAGAATCTGCCTCCGCGGTGGAGGCAGATCAGCATCTCTCCTTTGAGACATCTTCTAAATACTCCACTAATCAATCTGAGCAACCAAGTTAAAAGTACTTATCAAAAACCTTATGAGTCTATAAGTTCAAAACCCCCAAAAAACAAGATAAAGATTGCAATCCAATTTCAATCCAAACTAGAATCATTACTTAAACCAAGAAGCAAAATCCGATTCAGTCTCACAAAAGCAATATCCCTCACGCAATAAACGCGAAAAAGCTGTTTTCTTTCTAAAAGATAAAAAAAAGGAATCAAATAGAGCAGAAAAACATAAAGTGAAGATGTAAGAAAAACACAAACCTTATCTTGTAATTTAACTACCCAAAACCTTAAAATCGCAATTAAATTCGATAATCCATAGCAAAACACAAGACACTTCCAATTCCAGAAGTAGAAAGAATCTCCGATTGAAAAACCCAATAAAAGAAACCTAGAAAACGAGTCTCGTGGTTTCACTCAAAAGTCAAAATTAGTCAAGCGAAAAAAGAAACCCAGTAAAATTTCTAACCCTAGGAATCAGATAAGAAACTAAACAAAACTAACCCAATTTCTCAGAGTCCAATCTAGGTCAAATAAATAAAGGAAACCCACAATTTCTCGAAATCAAAAACTACGAAAATACCCAAAGATTTAATTTTCACCTGATGACAAAATAAGAGAGAATCCAAGGTCAAAAACCCAACTAGAAGAGGTTCGAAGAGTGAGAACGCAGCTGAGATCGAGGAACAGTAGAGAAAGCTAACATCTTGCTTCGCCACTGAAGCCAAAATAGCATCAGAGACTACAGTCGTGGAATAAAAGTAGAGAGAGAGACAGAGAGAGAGAGAGTAGAGAGAGAAAGGAAAGCAACGGCTACAAGACAGGCGCCAAGTAGGTGAGAGAGTTTCCTTTTTACTGCAGCCTTTTCATTATAATACAATATAATTGGTTCGCCACGTCATCATTTACGTCTTTTATATATCTTTGTAAGTTGTTATGTCACTCTCTTGCTTATATATGCAAGTAAAACTATAATAAAATGCATATAAAAATAACTTTTTTAGAGTCAATGTATAAAAAAAATTATTATTTCTGAGAAAATACGAAAATATTTTTTGATCAATGAAAAAAAATATATATTATTGACTAGAAAAATGAAAATATTTTTTAATCGAGTACATCTCAACTGAAAATTGAAATCCGTAATAAATTAATAATCACAAAATTTATAAAAAGAATTACAATATAATTAAAATGTCTATGATGACTACATTTATTACTTTTCTTATATTGAAGTAAGTTTTCTTAAAATGTCTATGGAGTATAAGAAAAGTAATAAATGAAGTAAGTTTTTTGTTTTATTAAAAAAAGTTTCTCTGCGTAACTCTATTAATTGAAAAAAATATTAGTAGTTTCTATGTTTTTAATTCTTTTAAATATTTTTATTCATTTGTTGGTTTGTTAATCATGATTTAATACGTAATGTTAAAGATTTGGTGAAAATATGCTTAATATTCTTGTATCCAATGAGAGAAAGATAATTATCATAATGACTATGCTATATTACATATATATATATATATATATATATTTCTAGTAATGTTCGGAACTATTAGGATATTATTTATTTTCAAAGCAAGCGATATGTGATTTTATTATATATTAATGATTTTTAGATGAACACATATATTTTTGTCATCATATGATTGCAATTACAGTGACTTATCAATATATGATTTGAAAATAAAGTCTTACTGAAGAATTATCGTTTTATTTTTTGCCATCATATGATTGCAATTACAGTGATTAATTTCAATTTCCGATGCAAATTTCGCCAACTTTTTTAGTGTAGAGTTGTTTTTTTCTTTTGGAAAATTTTGTGATTTATTAGAAAAATATTCAAGATTTTTTTACGTAAAATAATAAATTGTTGTCTTTATTTGATGTTTTTTTCCTGGTTTATATGCACTTTTAAGCATATTTATCTCTGGAAGAATTCAGTTTTTCAGTTTTGATAATTTGATGATTTGGATAAATTTATAATATTTATAGTTTTATTGTAGATTAATTTTGCATATTAATTTAGCAAATAACTAAATTCATGGGTATTGTATATTTTTAGAATATTAACACCTCTCTATATATTATTTGAAAAACGATTTTAAAAATAAAAATTTATTTTGTAAAAAATTACGATATATATCATATGAATGATTTTTAGAAAAAAATAATTTTTAGATCGTCATTTGTATAAAAATTTATTTATTTTATAATTTATCTATATTATAATTAGTGATAATTATATACAAAAATTATATATTTATTTTTTATTTATATAAATATTTATTTATAATTTATCTATACTATAATTAATGATAATTATCATTTTAGTATAGCTAGTAATTTTGTTAGATATGCTTCATCTTATTTGATAAATGATATGGCAATCCAATATTTTTTTTTCTTGAAATCAATAAATAGAGTATCATTTTATTTTATTTGATAATTTGAATAATTAGTTACATTTTTTGGGTGACAAGATTAGATATTTTTTTGATTATGTTTAATTTTTCGACCATAATATTTTATTTTAAAAATAAATATTTATAAGTCGGCTCTCATCGAAAGAAAAATCATTTAATGGTATCCATACACTGATGTTTCCCTTTTGTCTTTAGCTTTCTATTTTAATTTAAAACTATTTTAAATGATATTATTTTTAAATAATAACATAATACTATTATGAGACAATTACAAAAATATATCAAATTATTTTTTTAAAATTATTTTTTATACATATTGATGGACCATATTAAATCCTAACAATTAACCCTTAAATCCTAAATATAATCAACAAAATCTAAAATCTAAAATCTAATCATAAAAAATTGTATTTTTTAAATAAAATTACATAAAAATATCTTTTTTTTTTCAAAACACACATCAAACTAGTATATTCTATAAAAATTCTCTACGTTATTTATCAATACACCATGCCTACAATAATTCTAACATATACGTGTAATTTGTTAATGCATTGTATTTTAAAAATTAAAAAAATACTAGAAAAATCTAAAATACTGGTGGGGTTGTCATTTATTATTGGGCTAAATTTATTTTACAATGAATCCAACAGCCAACCACATATGGACCGGCGCACTTGACTTATGTACACTTTCATACTTATCTAATCTTACCACTTATATTATTTTATTACACGACAGATCTAAAAATCTCATCTTCTTTGTTTAATTGGACAACACATTTATTTATTTTTGACTTTTCTTATTATTTCCTTGCTCTATATAAAGAGAAGACATGCAAGCTAATATGATATATACTTAACACTTCCTTTGTGTTATCAAAAGTGTTTAGTTATAAAAAGTTTAAGAAAATGAGTTCCAAAGTTTTGATTTTGTTAGGTCTTGTTGCACTTCTTGCTGTTGTCTCTGAAGTAGCTGCTGCAGGTACTTATGATTTATCGATATATATTGATTGATGAATATTTATTGATATTTATTTTTGGTTATATAAATACTTATGAATATAATCGAACCCCAATCAAACGTAACAATTTGAAGATTTTATGAAATTATTTAAACAGTATTTGTATGTTTTAACTCAAGAAGTTGGTTCGAATAATTGGAATCAGAGTCGGTCTTGAATTTGTTTTTAAAAACTATGAATTAAGGTTATTCCCTATTTTTTATTAAATGTTTTGTTTTTTAAAAAATTATCTTCGTTGGCAAAGAACAACACTTTTATATCAAAATTTAGTGTTTAACTCCTATTTTTACATTTTCAATTTCTGTTTCACTTTTGTAAAAACTAGATAATCAAGAATACATTTTTTGTTAATCAGAAAAAAAAAATCATTTCATAAATGTCATTTAAGACTTTTGTTTCACCTTAAAGGGGGGTACAGTACACATTCTAAATTTTAAAATAACTGCATAAACTTCATAACAGAAAATATACCAAAAATCAATAACACTTTTGACTATAAATCAACTTCAAATATCGAATAAAACTAACCCCTCCCTTCTCTTATACATACCTCCACCACTGCTGACGGTCCAAAATTTCCTAACGACTAAAATTTTCTTCTAAATTTAATTTCAAGACCGTCTCAACTTAGAATCACAACTCATTACATTTTTTTGTTTATTTTTTTGACGATTAACAGACGTTTCCAAGCCGGAAAGTAAGGAAACAGACCAATATGACCGTGGTGGCGGATACCAAGGAGGAGGAGGTTATCAAGGAGGAGGAGGAAGAGGAGGAGGATATGACCGCGGAGGAGGAGGAGGAGGTCACCAAGGAGGAGGAGGATATGATCGTGGCGGTGGCCGTGGAGGTGGTGGTCGTGGAGGAGGATATGGACGGTGCCGTTATGGTTGCTGTTACAGAGGCTACAATGGCTGCTCAAGGTGTTGTTCATATGCAGGAGAAGCTGTTGAGACACAGCCCGGTAACTAAAACTACTTAAATAAAAGATGTATAAATAAATTAACCCACTAATATTATGCATGGTTGTTATATAACAGATGCAAGCATATGTTATGTTTGTAATGATGTTATGAGTGCATGGTATGGGAATAAAAGTTTGATAATATATATGTTATCTTTGTGCTCTTGTGTTACGTTTTGCTTAATAAAAAATATCGTTTGTATGTTTTTATTCAATTATAACGTTAAATGATTTTAAATATTTGTCATGTAAAAAAGAGATTTATTTGTCAAATTAAGTTTTTTCAGATATTAACTTATGATTAAGGAAGTTAACAAAAAAAAAAAAACTTATGATTAAGGAAAATAATTTTTAAATTTTTAAGAAAATTTTAGATATTTTGGTAGTTTTAAATAGAGGAGTTGATCTCCTGCATTCTTGCTAAGTTTTATGATAATATTTGTTTTCAATAGATAAATAAAATGGAAATTTTAATTAAAATGGAAAATAATACTCCATATGTATCCTAATATAAGATGTTTAAAAATAATATACACAAATTAATAAAATTAATAAAATGACAAAAAAAATATCTTTATTTTTTACTCCGTTTATAAACAAATCAATATATTACCAAAAAAAAAACAAATCAATACAGTTGGTCACTGGAAAAAAAACATATAAGATGGAGCCAAATGAAAATTTCCTTTATTTAATTTAATTCGTTTTTTTAATTCAGTAATGTTATCTGATTTTTTTTTATTTGATTAGTAATTTTCCAGTTGAATAATAAAACGTGCAATACAGATCATATCAATTTTATTACTAATGAATTTTAGTCTACCACATGTTTAATTAAATAATTCAATAAAAAAATCATTTTCTTAACTTTTAAAGAAAAGCGTTTAACCAAATAATTCATTTCTAAGCACATGTCATAAATAATAATAAAAGAAAAAGTCCTCAAGGTGCACCTACACGTTTTTTCATGTTGTAAAACTATGAAATATTTTATTTTATTAACATATATAGTTGAAATAAATTAATATAAGCTAAAAATTAAATGAATTGCACAACTTTAAATAATTCAATTCATTTGTGCACCAATATATATATATATATATATATATCCCCTAATATTCTCACACGATATTTATGCTAAATTGAGAAAAAAAAAAAAAACTGAAACAGAGGAGAAGAACAAAGCAAAAGATGACAAAGAACATCAATGTTTTTATCATTCCTTTGATGATCTTTTTGTTGGTCTCAACAGGTAATATAACAAAAAAAAATATTTAAATACAATTATCTATGTTAACATTTTTTTTTAAAGTTTAAAAGTTGTATAAAACATTGACATTTTAAAGTTTTTTTTGAATCGTCATATCTCACTTAATACACCAAATTTGAATCTAGATATTACATGACAATGACATTAGTACAGACCATTAAACTCTAGTCAATATCCTTAACAATTTTGATAAATATCTTAAGCAATTTTGTTAAATTAATTTAACCATTTTTTTATGCATTATTTTAGAACCTGAAACTTTATCTATACAAAATTTGTAGATAAATTTTATAAAATACCCTACTTCAAATACTTTTTTTTAATCTACACTAATTCACATATATTTTCCAAAATCACACTTTTATTGTTTTTAGATGGACACAACTACCCTTGTTTAAAAAACCATTATGATTAAATGTTAGGTGTTAAGATTAAATTTAATAATCTTAAGAGTTTAATGATTCTACTTAGCGCTTAATAATTAGATTTAAAGTTTAATGATTCTACTTATCAGCACTAATTTGTGTTTTGGAAAATACAATCAAGTAGTGTAGTTTTGACAAAAAAAAACTTTGAATTAGTTTATTTTTGAAATTCTCAATAATTTGTAAAATATTAAAACTACTAAAATGCATTTAGGTATATCCGAAGAAGAGGTATGTCTTGGGTTTGAGAGTATGACTCTGCCTAATTACATATGTAATCTGCCCGGTGCCGGACCGGTTTGCAATAGCTTTTGCATCCAGGAAACAGTTACCGGAGTTAAATACATCCGCGGTGAATGCGAAGATGTATTGACGGAAAGAATTTGTAATTGCTATGTTTGTTAATTAGGATTTAGTGCATTTCTATTTTTTGTTGTCGTATGAGTCATAAACCAGTTCTATTACACGAAACAAAAATTAAATACAGTTTTTTGATGTTTGGTGGGTTCGAACTTGGATGTTTACAAAATTAGAAGGAATATTTTTCATTGGACTTTCTAGTTTTGAAGTTTAGAACATTTTCAATTATGTTTTATTTTTTAATATTTTTTTAAATGTGAAGAAAAGTATAAAAAAAAGACAAATTTCAGTAGTTTTCTTTTTAAAAAAAATAAAAGTATATAATAATTCTTTAAATTTGAAAAGTTACTGTTTATTATTTTCAAAGTTTTATTTCCATTCTTCAAATTTGAATAGTAGATTTTTTAAGAAAAAAAAGGAAGATTACTATCAAAGATAATTTTGTCATATGTGTTTTCGTATTTAAAAAATCTTAATATTTTGAAAATATGAAAGACAAAATAACAAATATATATCTTCAATCTATTACTATCTTCATAAGAATTGTGATCTGATAAATAACAAATATATATCTTCAAAACATTGCCGTTTAGTAAATTAGTAATATATTTCTTCGTTGTTTTTTCTTTGTATTTGTTTTCTGTGTCTGTGATTTGGAATAATCGACAAAACAGAGACATTATTAATGTCTCTGTTTTTTTAGATAAAATTGCAATTTTTTCCCACAATTTCTCGGTAAAAATAAATCGTTTTATATTGACCGTAATTATAAATTTTTAATTTGTTATGCAATTTTTATTATTTAAAAAAATATGTTTACCACATAGATCCACAAAATTCAAAGCCAAACAAATCTGTCCCACGAAATTTCTTTAAATTATAAAACTACTGATATACTTTCATCAGAGACAATTAATAGAAAAACAAATCCAACATTATAACTTCATTTATGGACTACTAAATCAAATCTTACAAATAAATTAATAAAAAAAAATTGTTTAAACAATAATTAGCTTAAGATAATGATGAAGGAGAAGAAAGAGAAGAAGGAGAAATCTCGCCGCCGGCAGGGAAATCTTGAAGAGCTGCAATAATCCGGCGAATACTGACCGATCTAGCTGACCGGAAACTGAAACCTCTCTGCATCGACTTCGACTTAGAGAAAACACTCGAAGAATTCGTGAGTATAAGATAAACCAAAGCTTGAATCAAAGCAAAAATGGCCACTTTCATTAACATATCTCCCAAGCTTCCTTCCATTTTTGTCTTTTAAGATAAATTTCAGACAAAGTAATTGATCCGATGATGACACTTTTGATTGATTTGTGTTTTAAAGTTTGAAGCTTTAATGTTTTGAAGGAGTTTGTTTATATAGAAATGTAGAAAAGAGTAAGAAAGCGTTACTTAATTGACCAGACGCAGAGACGTGGAAGCTTCGAATTACTCTACGAGATAACCGATAAATTTGAATCTTATCCGGTCAGGTCAAAGTACACGTTGGATTTTTTTTTATTAAAAAATGTCAAATGAAAATGATAGGTAACGAGAATTTCAAGATCTGAGTAAATGTAAAGTTAGTTACTTATTCTACTAATTTTCTGGGGAAAAAACGACAAAATATTTGGTTTTAATGTTCTACTAATTATTTTTCAATAGAATCTACCAATAACATTCAAACACTCCAAAATACGTTTGCACACACGTAAGATTTAAATGATTTCTAGATATAAGCAAGGGAAATATTGGTTTTTTTTAGCGTATAAACCATACATCGGTTTTATTAGTTAATATACAAATTAATATATAAATTAAATGATGTTATTTTGGCTCGAATCTAGGTAGATGTCTATAGAAACAGAATAAAAAAATTACAAGTAAAAATTACTAAATCAGTTTTGTTCAAAATATTGGTTTAGGACTTTAAGTTTTATATGTTAATATTTAATATATATATACTATGTACAAAAAGTTTATAAATTTTTATTTTATTATTTTAGTTATGAAATACTGGTCTCTATATCTAGTTTGCATGCTCTAATTAATAATTTTAAGGTCGGTAATGTAGTAACGACTAAAATTTATTATTTATTTTATTTTATTAATCTAGTGATATGTCATATGTTTTCATACTTGGTTATTGTTAGTGAATGAATGAAAAAAAAATCGATAAAAGTTAATGGTTAAAAATCACAAAAATCAATCATTTAAAATTTTAGTGTTTTGAATTTTACAATGTTGATTGCCTAAAACTAAATGAATATGATTAATGTATTTGAAAAAGAAGTTTGAAACTCGGAACATAAAGTGTTGCTATTTGAGAAAATTTAAGCAAATGTATCTATATAACGTTTGGATTGGTAACTAATGTCATTAAAATAAACTAGAAATAACAAAGTTTTGTGAAACTAGCCAACGATCTCTACACTTCATCTCAAATTTTCCCGTCGCAATTTTAGATTAATCTCTAAACTATACTTAGATAAATAATCATTCTTTAAGAGTACTCCTGACTACTCGTTGACGATTTTCCGACAAGTTTCTGCAGCGTTGCAGCCTCGGCTTAGCGGTTTCACCGGTCACTGAGTCATTCTTGGTAGATGAATTCTTTATCCCTCGACACAATTTCATGTGTGAATGCATCTTCTCCGGTTTAAATAACTTCCCACATTGCCTATATATAAATAAACGAATTTTACATTAATTTATAGTTTATTCCTCCAAATATATGTATAATTGAGTTGTAAACACTTAGTAAGTGAAGAAAAACGAGACTTACGAACAAAATGGAGCCATTATTGGCTTACTTAAAGTCACTTTTGGTCTGCAAAACTCCATTGTATCCTTCACCTTTAACCCATTCCATGCCCCTTCAAAGCTTTTTCTATACAAAATAACAAATTTCACGTTATAAATTGCAAAACAAACATATCAAACGGTATAATAGTACTAAAAAAGATTATACAAAAAAAAAAGAATTTTATCTAGTTTTTAAATTTATTAAAGATAATAATGGCAACAAAAATGGTGACATACTAAAAAAAATATCTATTAACAAATCATAAATAAATTATAGAGTAATGATTATTAATGAGTGCAAAAACTCTCAATTATATGTGACAATATATTAGCCGCAGCTAAAAAGCAAAAGTTTTTTTTTCAAAATTAAACGATTAAAAAGGGTAAATTAAAAATTCACTAATAATATAATATTAAAAGGTAAATTAAAAAAATTAAAAAATATGAGTAGGCAAGTGATTATTAACTAGTGCAAAAACCATCAATTTTATGTGCCATTAAAAGGCGAAGGTTTTTTTTCAAAATTAAAGAACTAAAAATGTTAAATTAAAACTTAAATAATAATATTAAAAAAGTACTTTAGAGCGTACCGAGCATTGTGCTGTTGGTATTGGTATTTGCGTTCATCTTCCCAAGTCGTAGACTTATTCAAAGGCACTAAAACGGCGTCGTATGCATCAAGATCACCACATTTCATAAAGTTCCGAAACACGTGCGAGGCACGAGCACTTGAATAGCTCTTACTCTTACTATAACTCGACGAAGACGACGTCGTAGAAGACACACTAGGTCGACCCGACTCTATACCATGACCCGACCCGTTTTCACCGGTTAATTTTTTCTGATCCGGTTTAACTTTAACCGAAGCGAGAACACTCGTCTCTTCCTCGTTCGTCGTTGACTCCTCCGTAACCGTCGATGTTGTTGCAGTCGATCGTTGAGATCTGAAAATCGGAGACTCTTTGCGTATCAAATCTGATTTCAATTTCGATTTCTGGAGATTTCCATCGCCATGTGTACTCCAAGCTTCTTTAGGCAAATCCTCCTCTGTTTTTCACCAATTTTTTCGAAATTAGACTCTGTTCTTAGAGTTAATTTCATCAAAAACCCTAAAAGTGGTGAAAAATTAGATGAAATTGAGATTAGATTACCGTTTTTAGAGGTTGAAACGATTTCAGATCCTTTGAGGACATATTCGTTATCTGAGATTGGAGTAATAAGATCATCGTCTAATAAATCTTGCCAGACATATCCATTTTTGTACCGCCTGTAAATAATCCCCAATTAAATCCAAAAAATATAAATGTTTTAGTATAACAAAAAAATTTACACTGAAATATTCAAAATTTATGTTAGTTCGTGTAACAATTTTTTCATTTAAATGTGTAATTAAATATCATGATCATTTCATTATTGCTACTAATAAAAAATACTACTCCATATCGTTATTATCGGCAACAACTCAATCTAAATTATTTTTTTTTACCATTAACAACTTAAAAAGGGATCTAAATCGCTAAAAAAATTTGACATTTAATTTTTTTTTTTGTTACTGAATGATGTCTATATGAAATGTTTAACATAGGCAGGGTAGTCCACTGTTTTGAGTTCAATTTTTTTTTTTTATGTTTAATAGAAAAAACAAAATCTGAATATTTTTTATAATTTCAATTAAAATTATTCATGAAATCAGGATTCGTTAGCATTTTCAGAATTTGTAAAAAATAAACAAGATCCATTTTTTATTTTGATAGTTGATTCAACAATTCGTTATTAGTTCAACGATCTATCACTAAAATTATGTTTGAGGGACAAAAAATATTCGTATACCTTTTACAGGACCAAGAAAACGCGCGTGGCATGGCGTCACCTCGTGCATTTGCTAACCATTTCTTCACATCTAAATTTTAAAAAAAAAACAAAATTCAGAAACATCAAAACAAAAACTCCATAAATGGAGAATAAGAAGAAGAAGAAAAAACCTCGAAGAAAAACGCCGTTAGGTGAAAGTAGATGAGCACGTAAGAGATGAGGATGGTCAACGTGACCGGAACGACTTAAGAAATAAACTAAGTTCACTCTTCTTACTTCTCCTCCTCCTCCATTACTTTCCATCTCTCTCTCTCTCTTAATTTCTCTGTGTGTATTTTACAAAAGAAGAAGTTAGTTATATATATAACCCAAAACTATGTATGAAGAATGTAAAAAAAAAACTCTGTTTTTAAGACAATAAAGAGACAAAAGATCGGACTTAAACTAAAGCTTTCTTTTGTTATATTTTTAATTTATAATAAAAGTTTAATTTATTTGATTCAAAATTGGAATTTAAAAAGTTGTGAAAAGATTTGAATTAAAAGACAAAAGGAGACAATAATGAAAGATGTTTGTGTAGATTAAACCAAACATAAGCATAGATAAGATGAAAATTTCCTGCACATTTTCTCGTACAACTCCAAAGAACAAATTTAGGGTTTCGAGATCACTCACCTTTGTTTTTTTTACTAGTTTCTTTTTCTTTTTATTCTTTTTAATGTTATAAAAAAATACTGAAAATATGTTGAGAAAAATTAAAGGTTTAGTAAAAAGAGTTTTTGTAGGAGAGATTTATGGACTAATTATGTATAGATATGATTAATTTGGTCGTAATTAAAACTAATTATAGAAAGAAGAGAAAGTCTTGTTTCCAGATTTCTCGTGATTTAGCAACTTAATATATATTTATATGTAAATATGGTATTTGGAGATTTTATTATTTTTCATATATATATATATATATATATAATTTTATAGTTATAAACAAATATTAATCTAATATATACAAAAACATAAAAACTAATCCCGAAATTTGTTGTTTTAATTTTTATCAAGGAATGTTGAGTAGTCTAGGGATATGGGATAATGGGAATTAGTATTGAATAAATTTGTAATTAACTAATGATAAATAATATAAAGTATTCTATTGAGAAGGAGAAACAAATTTAAAAGTGAATACCTACAAACTAGGATGATAAATTATTTCGTTTCAGATATTTCAAATTATTCTATAAATGAATATAATAGTTTAAATTTAATCTAGCATTGTCGTGACCTTGTATATACTACTGTGTATAAAAATACTATTAAGTTAATAGAATATATCAAATATTTTTTCTTATTTTAAATTAATTTTTAAGGTTATTAAAAATTTAATTATGGTTACAATCAAATATAGCATAATTTTAATAAAGTTTTAGAATATATATGGAATGTAATGTATCCCAAAAAATGATAATATGAATTACCACTGGATTTACGAAATTTGTGTGGCTGATATGCGAAATAACATTAGATGAAAATACTGTAATACTTTTGTGGTGCGTTATGAAGTTTCTAGATACTATGTGTATTAAATTATATGAATCATACATAGTGGCGGATGTATGTTGGAGGTAATGGGTGCTCTTCTTTTCATTTTACTTGTAATTTTATAATAATTTGGATTATGCACCCACTCAAATTCATGAAATGCCCCCATTTAATTTTGAAAAAAAGAGATAATTTCAAATTTTAATTTATAATTTAATGATATTACCTTTCATTTTTTGTTAATAGTTTTTCCATATTTTTCAAACATATTTTTAGAAAGAAAAAAATAGGAATTATCTAAAATGTTCGTCGTAAAACTTTAATAATTTTGACCAATTGTGTAAAGGTATACCAATAATACTTCTCGGTCTAGTGTTTGAACATTTTTACAAAAAATCTTTGAATCAAAACATTTTTGAAAATCTCTAAAAAAAAATTAAAAAAATTAATTAAACAAACATAAATAATTATTGATATTTATCTTCATCTTTAAAATAAGAAATAACTCTAGATTTTAACCATTTTTTTGGACTTCTATCTTTCTTTTATACTTTATAAACTTATATTTTTTTTATAATTTATTTTACTTTTTTAACTTAATTAAGTACGATAGTTATATATAATCTTGTATTATTAAATACTATAATTATAAAAATTGAAAGTTTGTATTCTGAAAATATGAATTATGAAACGATGATTTATTTTAAGAAATGAAAGCTATTTGGATTATTTTATAATACCAATTATAATTTTGAATTATCATATAATCAACTAAGTTCAAACTTTGTTCTTTTCATTTGTTTTTTTGTTTTCTTCATATGTGACTTATGGGTTTTTAAATGTTTTGATTTTTTTTTAAATTGTGAAAAATAATTATATACATAGATATATATATATATATATATATATATANTATATTTGTGCACTCGATCCAAAAATTTTCTACATACGACTAAGAATTATAAAATTTATTAAATAACGCGTTTAAATGATATCACTGAGTGGTGTTGCTTCAAGTCCAGACCATTGAAAGATAGTAAACTTTTCCTAAAATTAGTCATTCTCAAGAGTTTTGGATTTAGATATTCTTCTTATAAAATAAATATTTAGAATAATTTTATTATTATAGTAACCGTTAAATAACTTGCAAATAAATCAAACACAAGCTCTATATAAGATTAAAACTAAATAAAACTTTAAACTCTTTTGTTCAAAGATTTTTCAAAAAAAAAAATTAAGAAAAATAAAATAAAAAGATTAATAATGGAAATAATTAACCATCAAATAGTACAGTATATAATATTATATTTTCTTATTCAACTTACCTTTACAAAAAAAAAGTATATAATAAATATGATAACCGCATATATAAGTCATACGAAAATGCTTTCAAAATATATATTTTTTTAACTATTAAGTATCTATTTAAGGGATGTACGAAAATATTAAAATGTATATAAATCAATCATATTATTAGCATTTAAATCCCCCGATTCTTTACATAAAAACTCATATTTGATGATAATTTATATGTAATGCAAAATTTCATATTTCGTGTTTCTATATAAAATTTTTAATGGTAATTTAATTATCACATTTCTATTTATGGAAATATATTCTTTATACTTTTTGTATTAAGTATAGGCCTACTTGAAAAATTGTAAAAACAACAGTCAAATAAATATTGTCTTTATTTCTATTAACTTTAAAATAAAATTGGTAAAGTATAAACATTCGATCTACAGTAGGATGAAAATATTAAACATTAAAATATATCAATAATATCATTAGCATTTGTATATCCCTATTAATTTTTTATTTTATTTTTTATATTTTTCTATTGATTTTTTATTACATTAAAATTAATAATTATTTTATCTTCAAGGTATTTGTTTTTGGCTATGGATTTTTACATGGTGGTTTGTGCGGACCAGATGGAGTATTAGCACGTCGGCCACCTCCTGGTGGGGATTTACTACAATGAACTGCACCATCTTCTTCTATACAAATCAAATAAAAAAATCAAAACAATTACATCTAGCAACAATTATTTTGAAAGTTTTGACAATAAAATATTGAGAAAATTGCAAGGAAAAGAAACATAATTTTTTAGCTCATGTTTTGAAAAGTTTTAAAAAAATTTATTTGAGATATTTTTTTCTTCATAAACTCAATGTTTTATAAATTAATAATTATTAATTTATAGATTAATTAATATTTTAATAAATTAGTAAATTTTTTTTGAGTCTCTTAGAGTATTAGAGTTCGAATACAACAAACAGCAGAATACTGTATTTAATTTGTGTTTCAATTAGTAAAACTAGCTTGTGGCTTAACTAATAGGAGTGACTTTTGACCCATATGTGGCAAAAAAAATTTCTCATTATTAATTTATCAAAATTATATTGTATTTCTAAAAAAGTGAGAACATCACTTAATTTGAAACATTTTTTTTTCTTAAAATCAAATAAAGTGATATGGAGGGAGTAATAAGTAAAAAAATGCGTTTTAACAAATTCCCAAAAAGTGGTGAGTAAAAACTCAAGATCGTCCGAATAAATCTAAAATCACCCAAAATCTCGAAAAAATCATTGAATTCATACCGGAAAATATGAATCCGGCAAACATACGACCAATTAAATAGGTTATAATTTAGATTTTGTATCAGAAACAACGATATGAATTACTTACTGAGTTTGCGAAATTTATTTGGTTGATAAGAAATTGCATTAGATGAAACCATTAAATATAGGACCAAAATAGAAATAATCAACCACAATTTTCCCCTCATTTTTCTTCTATCCTTTATATTCTATATATTTTTGTGGTGTGTTATAAAATTTGCAAGTAAACATATGTGTATTTATATGAATCAAACATAAGACTAAGATCTAAGAATCATGGAATATGTATTAATTTATTAAATGAATCTTTTGGATGATATCATTGAGTTTTGTTTTAAAACGTTAAATAATATTAATTCTTCTTTAGAATTAGTCTTCTCAAAGAATTGTGGATTAAATATATTCTTATTATAATTTTTTTTTATAATAAGTTTCAAATAGCTCGTGGAATTGACATTGAAAGAAACGAAACAAAAATTTATATAACGATTTAAAATTATGTCAAAATTTCTACGAATACATTTTTAAATTCTTTTGTTCAAAGATAACAATTTGAAAAGAAACTAAGAAAAATAAATATATTTGAAAATTATATATTAATAATAAAAGACGACCATTAAATAATTTCGAATAGATAAAGCAACCAAGAAAACTCGTGCGATTAAGGAATCAACAAGAAACAAGAACACACAAAAATTTAAATATTATAGAATTTTTAAAAAAAAATACAATTTGTTGATTTTTTTTATAATGGTATGTTTGTTATAATAGGATATTGGTTTCATGGTTATTTGACCACTTAATAACTTGTAACACATTGGTAATAATAATAGTCAAATTAAAATATACGGTTCTAAGAGAAACCTAATATTATTTTAATATTCTTAGGTTTGTTATGTAAAATTGCATGAGGTTTTAATCGTTATCAATATAATGCAGCTAATCTATATCATATATTAAGTTTATATATATATACACATCTTTCTAAAATTGAGATGTTAAAAATATTTGTCTGCTACTATAATATATAGTCGGTCAAATCTAATTATTTTATGTCAAAACATATCATAAAAGTAATTAATCAATCTTGATAAAAAGAAAATTTTAATATCAAATACACACATATATATTATTAAAGCATCACAATTTATCTTTATTGTAATTACAGGCAATTTTTTTTCCCGCAATTACAGGCAATTATTATATATAGATTTAAAATCAATACAAAAAAATCAAGTTTGAAACGGCATCGTTTAGTTATTGTAACTATTTTTATTTTATTTCAAGGATTGATACATGGTGGGTGGTTGCACGGAGCACGTTGACCTCCTGGTGGCGATATACTTCCAGGAAATCCAATCTGTTCACCTTAAAAACCAAATAAATAAATTAGTACTATTAAATATAGCAAACGCCATAACTTTTTGTTTTCCTTATAATTCATGTTTAAGATTTCTAACATTTTATAAGTTTTTTACAATCATATATAATAATGTAAAAGGGTTTAACATATATTCTCTCCATTTTTTAACCACTACAAGAAAACACTCAAAATTTTGATAAATTTTTTACCAAAAAAAAATGATTAACCAATTTTTTTTTTGACAAAAATAGACCATTTTCTAATTTTTTTTGACAAAAAATTGTTTGGATTTTTTTACCAACCTCTTTTTACCAATTTTCAGTTTGGTTGAAAATTGGACAAAAAATTATGGTATCGAGGATTGATCGATAAGATTTTTGAGTGAATACACTTATACAAACATATCAATAATTAAAGTGAAAAAAACACGATTTTAGGTTATTCAATAGTAAAAAATAAGCAGGGATATAATTGTAAAAATAATAACATTTTCGATATTATTCTAATTTCTTATAATTATTTGAAATAATTCTTTTTTTTTTGCTAAAATTTTCTATGTTTTGAAGTAAAAACAATATCTGAAATGTATTAATGGCAAACAATGATATGAATTACTCACCAAGTTTCCGAAACTTATTTGGTTGACATGAAGTCGTAGTAGATGAAAGAAATAAAGATAGAACGAAAATAAAAGCAATAAACCACAATTTTTGCCTCATTTTTTTTTGGGTACGTTATAAAGTTTTTATGTAGATATATTTGTATTTATAATTTTATAAGAGTCAAACGTCTGATTAAGAATCTTAAAAGTAATTAGTTTCATTAAATGACGTTTTTGGATGATATCATTGAGTTCTATTTTTAAATCATTCAACGATATTAAGTCTTCTTTAGAATTAGTCTTCTCAATAATTTTGGATTTTTTTTTTTAACTCGAAGAATTTTGGATTTATATATACTTATTTGGTAGATTATTTTCATTCTTATAATAAGAAATGAACAACTCGTAGAATTGAATTTAACGACATCAATCACGATTTTTATATGTCAAAACTTCAATAGTTGTAGGATATAATTTTAAATTCTTTTGTTCAAAGTTAACAAATTAAAAGGAAACTAAGAAAAATAAATATAAGTTACTCATAATAGTCGGAACAAGCTAGCCCAGTTGGTAAGTGGCTTCCCTCTGTTTCCTTGACATCCAGGGTTCGAATCACCCAAGCAGCGGGAGGCTGCATTTAATTTCTGTTTCAGCTAGTAGGCCGGCTTGTGGCCCACATGAGCTAATGGGACCGGCTTGTGGCCCATATGAGGAAAAAAAAAAAGTTACTCATAATAAAGAAAATGACTATTAAATAATTTAAAATATATAAGATATCAAGAAAATCCGTACAATGACGAAGTCAACAACAAATAACGCATAAAAATTGAAACTAAATCTTCCATATATATATATTTTTTTTTTGGTAAAAGGTTAATCTATATTAGTAGACAGTCACCAAGAGTTTGAGTACAGAGAGAATTAAATAATCTGCAGAGAAGGAATAGTATCGAGTCGAAGGTTCACACGGGAATTGAGACTTGAGTTAGATTGATCCTCGGGTCGGTTGGATGGTCTTCACGGTACCGCGGTGGCCGGAGTCGGAGATCGGAATTGGGTAGATGAAGTTTGAAATTTCTGAAACCACACTTCTAAAAGTTGGAGCCCGAACCTGTGGCGGTTACTAGTGAGGGAGATGTTGAGTAGATGGCTTCGAACAGTCAATTGAATCGAGTTTCGGAGGGCTGCGATATCCTTGTTGTCTCCACCATGTAACCTGCTATTGCGTTCCTTCCACACCTCGTAAACAGAAGCTTGAAATAGTAAGCTGTGGATCGTCCTTTCTGCACGATTCGAGGCGTCCGTTCTTGTGGCGAGTAGAGCTGGGAGGAAAGTATCATGCGCTGGGGGGATGTGCTGTCTGTATAGTTCCCTGCGAAGTAAAGAAGCGAACCTGCATGAGAGTATTAAATGATTAAGAGATTCGGTTCCAGCACCACAGAGGAGACATGTATCGTCTTGGTCGGAATTCCATCTTTTCAAGCGATCCCTTGTAGGGAGCCGACCCCACGCTGCTGTCCACGTAGTGAAAGCATGCCTTGGGACATGATCCTTGAACCAAGTAGCAGCTGTCCAGGGTAAGTCCGGAGGTGGTTGGTGAAGCATCTCCCAGGTAGATCGTGAAGAAAACTTGGAGGAGGCTGTCGAAGCTGAGTTTTTCCATAGGTACTCGTCTCTTTCCCTAGAGTCCATGGACGACGGCCTTTGAGGAAGTAAATCACGTAGCTGAGCGATCAAGGGATGTCGACCTCTCCCTAAGCGCCACTCACCGTTCGTAGCCGCCAATTTAACCGGAGTCCACACTCCTATACCCGTGATTTGAGGCCCGGACTGACCCACAAGTTGCATCAAGGCACCGTTCCCCGACCAGTTTTCCAACCAAAACATTGCATACTCCCCAGATTTGATCTTGCAAGACAATAATTCCTGAGCCGAAGTCCGCATCCGCATAATCTGTCTCCAGTTCCAGCTACCTCTCACCGAGAAATTATCCGTCCACAAGCTGCCGTTGATCAAGTTCCGTTTGGCCCACTGTGCCCATAATGAAGTATCGGTAGAGAACAACCTCCAAATCAATTTGAGACTGAAAACTCGGTTCCACTCTCTTAGATTCTTGAGACCCAATCCGCCAGATCCTAAGGGGGAGCACACTGTACTCCACGCTACTTTCGCGCCTCTCGCTGATTCTGTTTTCCCGGACCATAAGAACGCAGAACACAACATCTCGATCTCTTTTATGCATTCTATAGGGAGCCGGAACACTGCTATCCAGTAGTGAAGAAGACTGAATATTACTGACTTGATTAGCTGCAACCGACCTGAGAAGGACAGGAATTTAACAGTCCACGAGTGCATTTTCTGCCGAATTTTCTCTGTCAAGACTTGGTACTCCGCTTTCTTCATTTGCTGCGTGATGAGACGTAGTCCTAGATATTTAACCGGGAACCTTCCGGCTGTCAATCCAAATCTGGTAGCAATCGCATCCTGATCAGTCGAGATATGACCGTCGAGGAATAACGTTGATTTATTCGCATTCATTTTTAGCCCGGAGCCCAGATAGAAAGCCTCTAGAACCGCCATAATACCACGAATAGAGTGTTCTCTTCCATCAAAGAAGATAAGGAGATCGTCCGCGAACGATAGATGGGTAAGTAGGGGTTGCTTGCAGAGCGGGTGAGGGCTGAACTTGCCTTGAACAGCAGCAGAGTCGAGTTGTTTTGACAAAATATCCAAGGTGAGAACAAACAGAAATGAGGACAATGGATCCCCTTGCCTCAATCCCTTCCGACCGGGAAAGTAACCGAGAAGTTCCCCATTTAGATTGATGGAGAAGGAGGGAGATGTGATGCACTCTCTAATCCAATTCACAAACTGATCAGGAACATTGATAGCTCGTAGATTATTTAGCACTAAATCCCATTCGACGTTATCATATGCTTTGGCCAAGTCCACTTTAAGGCAGTCTCGATCAGAGTTGGAACCCCTGTGGAATTTGGAAACTAGTTCCGAAGCAAGAAGCACGTTTTCTGATATTGAGCGGCCTTTGATGAAGCCCGTTTGGTTGAGTTGCACTACATCGGAGATGAAGTAGCCGAGCCTCTTAGCGAGCAGACGAGAGATGATTTTATACGTGGTGTTGCAGCATGATATCGGGCGGAATTGTGAAAGGCTTTCAGCCCCTGGGCTTTTCGGGATGAGAGAGATCGACGTAACATTGATCTGCTTAAGTAACTTCCCAGACACAAAAAACTCAATCACTGCCTGAGTTAGATCGGCCCCTACGATGCCCCACGAAGAGGTGAAGAACTCAACGGGGAAACCGTTGGGACCGGGGGCTTTGCTTTTTGGCATGCCGAATATAGTGTCTTTGATCTCTTGTGCGGTAGGGATGGCCACCAATCTACTAGCTAACTCAGGGGAGCAACGGAACGGCTGAATTAGCTGGATATCTGCGACAGAAAGAGGAGTGCATTCCGGGTTCCGAGAGCCAAGGAGATCCTTGTAATAGCCTAAAATCAGTGCCCGCAGCTCGTCGGGATCCGATACTCGTTCACCATTGTCATTGAGCAGTGATCTTATGGCTGACTTTGCTTGGCGTGATTGGACTGTTCGATGAAAGAAACCCGTATTCTTGTCCCCGTTTCTTAACCACTGAACTCTCGACTTTTGACGGTAGAAGGTCTCTTCAGCGCTAGCCAGATTATTCCACGCTGCTCGGTGTTCCTTTTCCTGTTGAAAATTTGGACCAGTCGGGTTGATTAGAGCCTGATTCTGCGTTGCCAGCATACGGTCCCTTGCTTCTTTCGTCCTTTGCTGAATGTTACCAAACCCCAGTTTGTTTAACTCCTTACACACCAACTTCGAGGCAGTCAATTTCCTACACAATTGATATTGCTTCGTGCCCGAACTTGCAGACTCGTCCCACGCCGACTTAAGCTTGCTGGAATACTCCGGATGTGTGGCTACAAAGGTAAAATACTTGAAGAAGGATTTCGGATTGACTTGCTCATGATTGATTCTGATGAGGCAGCGAGCATGATCAGAACCTCCGGACGGTTCAAAAATTGCGTGGGAGTAAGGGAAAACTCGTAACCACTGTTCCGTGACCAGGGCTCGATCTAGTTTGCGAGCTTTTGGGTCCTCAGGCTGTCTATTCGTCCAAGTGAGATCTGGACCTGAGTAAAGCAAATCAAAGAGGTCAGAGTTATGTAGGCATGTTTGTAGCTCTCTCATACCTTGAGTAGTGGCTGAAGGCGGGGATGAAGAGGTTTGTTCCGCTAGGGAGACAGTCTGATTCAGGTCTCCCATCACCGCCCAGGGGAGGTTCTGGGCTTTCATATCCACGGCCAATGCAGATAGCTCATTCCAAAGCTCTGAACGAGGACCGACTTCATTAGCTCCGTATACGACTACCAGGGCAAAGCTTAGACCAGAGATTGGGCAGTTGACTGAGCAGACGATTTTTTGGGAAGTTTTTTTGGAGATACTGACATTGATCCGAGGGTCCCAAACTAGCCAAATCCGACCGTTAACCGCTGTCTCGTAGTTCGCTTCCATCCGCCACCCCTGGAGGACATCGTGGAGAATTTGTTGTGATTTGTCTCTCTTTACCCGTGTTTCTATGAAGGCGCCTATCATCGGGTTTCCTTGCCTCATCCAATTCTTTATCTCATTCCTTCTGCGTAGATTATTCATACCTCGTACGTTCCAACAAAATATGGTGTGCTGCATCATAACTAATTATGCAAAAAAGGAGGCAGTTTAAGCCTCTAATTCCGAGAAATTCCTTTCTTCTCGTGAGAGTGGCTCTCGGGAGAAGAAGAGAAGTCTGAAAAGGTGAATAGTGGTTTCTTTTTCTTGTCTTTCTTTTTCTTTTTCTTCTTGGATTTTGTATCGGAAGTGCCTGAGTTCCTATCTTCCACTGGATCAGACATGACTGCATGGTTTGATACGTCCACTGCTCTTTTCCGGAGAATCAATTGTGCTGATGCGATGATGTCGCATTCTTCCGTAGAGTGGCTCTGTTGTCCCAGAGAAACGGAGATGTTTGAGTCGGCCGTTGCAGCTTCCATATTTGTCACGCGATAAATTAATACTCACTATTTTTTTAATTTAATCTTGAACTAAACTAATATGATTTTTTTTAATGTGGTCAATTACTACTTTTTCCATCGATTCCGTTAAAATCGATTTTGTTAATTTTTCCGTTTAACAGAAAACAGAAAACACGTGACACACCATACCCTGTAAATTAATAAGTTACAGAGTATTTAAATCAATAATTTCACAACGAAACTTTATCTTTTGGAAAATCTCATATATTGATATATCATTCATACACACACTCTTTCTAATTTACTTAATTAAAAAACAATTAAAATTTTAATTACAAAGAGTAAATATACAAACAAACATATTCTCATCTATGATTTCCAATTTCATGCATTTCTTCATCTTCCTCTTCATCTTCTTCCTCATACATAGATTTCATAAATGGATCAACTTCATGAATCTTTTTACTTCCTCCTTCAACAACATTTTCTTGAATCTCTTTACCTATCTCTCCACATCCCAAAACCGCCATTGTTGCCATCCCCATTCCTCCACCACCTTCTCTTTTCACCGTAGAATATTGTTGAATCACTAAAACCGAAGCATGCATCGTAAAATTCGACGAAGCTAACGTATCTCCAATCGTCCCTAGCTCAGGACTACTACTCCAATCCTTTAAACCGGTCGTAACCGGAGAGTCAACGTTATAACCTCTCCCAACAACATAAAGATCATAAGAATTATTATCTTCCATTTCCCGAATCGTCGCAATCGTATCTTGTCCATCGTTAACAACTCTTTCGATATATTTAACCGAAGAATCATTCATAGTTTTGAAATTAAACTCGTAGATACATTCATCGTCTACTTGTTTATCTCTTTCGTATTCCGCAGCAAGTTTCCCGGCCGAAAGTAAGGCTTCCCGGCCCGGGACGAATCTTACGACAGTTAATTTAATCACATGTTGTCCAACCATCCGCCAGGCGTATGATAACGC
>KE152681.1:117941-179971 GCA_000411095.1 Aethionema arabicum
AGTAGGTGCACCGCGGAGTGACTCTGTACGTAACAGAGCCATACCGCGGTCCACTAGTATTCCAATGGAACAAGGAGCATGAGATAAAACATTTTGGTTAATATCTGCATGTGATGAGTTACCTTCTCCCATTCTACCGTCTGGTGTTAAATGTTTATGATAAGGTAATATAACGAAACAAACTCGTTTATCTTCGGCTAATGCGCAGATATCTTCGTGCATTGTAGCGTAAGGAGAAACCGCGGTTATGTTTTGAACCGATATAGAGTCTTTATTTGTTTCCATTGCTTCGAAAGATTCGGAGATTTGGTCAGATTCTGCTCTTACTCTATCGGAAAAGTTAGCTTTGGGTTTGCATTCGTCGTTCATTATGAGTAAGGAAGCTGTGGTTCGACCGGTGAGTTCGACGAGGTGGATTGCGAAAACGTTAAGAGGTGATTGTTTTGTTGGATTTGAGATTTGTAAGAGATTTGTGATACCGGAGACGTTAGGTAAGGTGTGGACACAAGCTAAGACACGAAACTCGGTTTCTCCTTTGAGTTTTTGGACTGTACGGAGTTTGTAGTGAGCAAGTTTTTTCTTGGGTTTGTAAGCTAAGGCGAGGAGAGGTTCGACTAGTAGTGACATTACTAGTAATGCTAGTGTCATGTGAGTGTACATTGGACTGTCTAGTGCCTGCATTTGAAGTTAAAGTAGTAAGAAACAACATATATTTGAATTTAAATAGAGAAAATAATTAAAAGAATTTTGTACTTAAGTTTTTTTTGGATAAATTAATATATACTTGAATTTGGTGTATCTACCCTAAACCTTTCTGATTTGGGTTTTAAACCCCCAACTTTTTCCGATTTGGTTTTAAACCCTTTTTTCACAAAACAGTAACGAAAATGTTACTGTTCTATAAATATTCAATGAATTAAAACAAAAAAAAAATCTTAAATGTTAGTACCTTAGTATCACGTCCAGCATTAAGTACCACAAGAGATAAAATCCCTTTAGTATTCATCAACGCACCAATCGCAAACGCATCACGTGTAGGCATATTCATAAACAACGACACAACAAAAGTAGTCACAACTTTCACCAAAAACGACGAACAAATCACAATACCCAAAATAACCTTATCAGTATACATTAACATGTAACCAATATCAGCTCTTAACCCACAAATGATATAAAAAAGAGGCATAAGAACTCCAGCAAGGAAGTCATGAAGCTTTTCTTCGATCATGTTACGTATTACATGATCATGTGGTATTGATAAACCGAACAAGAATGCTCCGGTTATCGAGTGGACCCCACAAGCGTCTGTGATTAGACCACATAAGACGACACCTCCGAGGATAAACCAGACGTGAATGTCACCGACGTGGCCTCCTTTAACGGTTTTCGAGAAAATCAAAGCGATTCCGGGGCGGATCACGAAAATGCAGAGGAGGACGAAGAGTATTGTTGTGAGCATTACGAATGGCATCATATTGTTCCATGTACCTTTTTTTTATTTAGTAGGAAAAAAATGTTGAATTAATTAGTGTTTTTTTTCTTTGAATCTTAGAGACAAAAGTATTGTGTTTCTGTCGATAGCGACGGTAAAACCACTCTGCCACTTACAATATTTCATCGTGTATTTAAGTTGTTTGTTTTTGAATTAGTTATTATATATTGATTTTAAGAAGGAAAATGATTAGGATTTTTTTTTATTTGATTGATTAATTAGTTGTGATAATGATTTTTTTTTAAAATATGATTGATAAAAAATTATGAAATAGAAAATCATAAATCACAGCATGATTTAAAGTTTTACAAAAGAATTTATTTATTGTAGATTTTTTTTTGTAAGAAATACACTAATTTTAAAGTTTGTTTTTCAAAATTGTATTAAATACACTTTTATTGGTTATAAATGGACAAAATTATAGAATTTGCTTTAAGAAAAAAAACTTTAATTTATTTTAATTGTAATTTCACCCTATCATTCCTAGCGGTGATTTTTTTTTTCAAGAAAACAATTGATAATAATTTGTTGGGGGAATTGCAAAAATGTCCTCATTCAAGTATTTTTTGCAAAAATACCTTAATCATGCATTTTTTGCAAAAATGCCCAACATTATATCCAACATTATAAGTGGTATACCCTCACACTTTATGAAAAATTTGGAAAAATATATTCAATCAGAGCATTTTGCATAATTGATTTTTAGAAAATTTCCTCATTCAAACATTTTTTGCAAAAATATCATAACAATAGACCCAGTATAATTGGTAAACCCTACAAAAAGGGCACATTTGCAAAAAATGTTTGANAGAGCATTTTGCATAATTGATTTTTAGAAAATTTCCTCATTCAAACATTTTTTGCAAAAATATCATAACAATAGACCCAGTATAATTGGTAAACCCTACAAAAAGGGCACATTTGCAAAAAATGTTTGAATTAGGGCATTTTAGGTAATTCCTCATATTGTTCATTAACCGTCTATTTTAAAAACTAGTCTAGTACGAAAAAACTTATAGAATTGATTTTTTTTTTATCAATTTAGTGTAGTTTGAAAATGATTTAAACTTATACAAAAACTTATAAAATTCAAAATTAGTGTAGTTGAAAAAAAACCTTTGATATTTTTTTTTAAAAAATTCCCTTCATATTATTCTCATAACTAAACTAAAATTCATATTAAACTAGATACTAACCAAACAAGTTATAAAAAAAAATATTTTTTTTCTTTTCAAGAGTACTATTAAAACTATACCTGCTTTATTAAAAGAAGCAAACCCTAGAACCAAGAGTACCCAAGTACTCAAATCAGTGATAATAGCTGCACACATTGCCGTACGACCCATCTCCGACCGCAACAGCTTAAGATCCGCAAGGACCCTAGCCAGGTCAGGGAAGTTAGTACAAGCTAAAGATATGGTCCAAAATAGACAACCAGCAAGAATCTTTTGTGGTGGTCCGTTTCCAGGCAAATAGTAAAGAACAACACCAACCGGTAAGGCAACTAGAAGACCAGCAAATGCAATAATAACCGGTTTAAGCTCGGTTAACCGAACCATTCTTAAATCCATTCCTAAACCAAGGAGGAAAATGTTGTAGACAAGAGCTAAGTTTGCAAATGTTTCAAGAACCATTGTGAATCTATAAGGGAATACATGTTCAATTATAAATTCTGTGTTCCCAAGAACACTTGGACTAAATAATAACCCACACTGCAAAACAAAAAACAAAATCGTTACAAAAAAATATTAAATTTCGTAACAAAAAAGAATATGATAGTTTAGACTCTAATCTATCTCAATTTAGTGAAAAAAAAACCTTTAAATTATCAAAATATTTTTAGAAAGTCTAACTTTTATAATCGGAGTTTTTAAACTTTATGAGATTTTTTAAATCAAAATTACACTTTAAACCTAATATTAATTTTGATAACCACAGTACTTTTTAGTTAAATTTCGTGTTGAACGTTTAGTTTCGAGAACCACGGTATTTAAACCTTACTGGATTTATTAAATCAAAACTAAACTTTCATTGTAAAATTAAATCATAATCTTAAAATTTAACTAAAAGAAATATAATCCAAATTTGAATTAATTACACTATAATTTCAAGTTATTAAAATTTGATATATTGATGTTAAAAATCCGGTTATTAAAGTTTTAGAGTTTAACAAACCTGATCATCAAACCCATTCTATATAATTGAAGGTTTTTTTCATCAAACAGAGAAAAATTCATAATCTAAAATATACCATAATCTCATTTCAAAAACGATTACTTACAAGGATTTGAGCTACAAAAGGAGGAAGAAAAAGGGGTCGGGTAAGATAGTAGAGGACACGATAACTAAGATTTGCGACAAATAATTGTGTTATGAAGAAAGGAAGGGAGGAGGCTAGCGTGCTACCGCTCTCCCATCCTTTCTGACCTTTTTTCTCAAAGAGAAGTGTTTGATCATAACAAACAATTTTTCCATATCGAGATTCTTCGATTTCGTATATAGGACTCGTCACATTGTTATAATAGACTCCATTCGACATCTCCCGCCCCAAAGATGTCGAACCGGAGATTCGCCCTTTCGTCCACGTCCACGGTACTATCTCAACCCAACGTCTACATCATTCCTCTGGTTTTGGTTCATATATGTGTGTTTATTGCAGAAAACACCCAATTTCCAACCATTTTTTTTTGTTGAAGTTAATTTGCTAATTATAGGTAATGTTGTTATGTGATTTTGTGTTCTTGAAACGGTTGGTTGAAAATTAATATTCTAGTCAATTTATTGTTACTGGCAATTCTTATAGATTTTATGAGTATTAATCTTAATTTTAGTAAATGATATTGAGTTCTAAGAATAGCTACATTAGACTCTCTAATCGACTTATAAAATCTTGATTTGTTTTTAATAGACCATTGATCAAACTTTTGGGCAAAATTTTTTTTTTCGTTTTAAGATTTGGGAAAAGAATAATAAAATTAAATTATAAACATATTAGAACTATTGCGTTAAAATAATTTTATATATATATATATATATATATATAATACAAATGTTTTTGTTAGACCGTAGAAATATTAATAACATTAATATAAAAACTGATAAAAATATTTTTGGATGTTATAATTAAATAATATTTCCTCCGTTTTTTATATAAAATTATTTTCACATAATAATAATACAGTGAAAATAACAATTTTATTTTTGTTAAAAAGATTACGATGGTAAATAAAATAGAGATATAATTCTAAAATTAGAACTTTTTATATAGTATTAAATTTTCAAAATCTCTATGATTTGAAACAAAACTTTTGAATTACTAAAACTGAAACGGAAGGAGCAATAAATAACATAAAAAACAAAATTGTAATACTCCATTTTTAAAAAAATTTAAAATGTTACTTAGAAAGTCTACAACATTTTATATTTTTTTAATTACAACATAAGATGAAGAGAGTATGTAATAAACTAATAATAAAGGGAGGGAATATTCTTCATATTTTAATGGTTTTGATTTATGAGAATAATAATATAATTCGTTGACAAAAGTAAAATAAAATATTAAAAAAAAAGAGCATATCTATTAATTCAAAAGGAAGCATCCACTCACGTTAATATCACAGGAACCAAAAACGTTCTTTCTGCAAAGAGACGAGCGTTCGTCGTCCTCGCGCTTCTACACAGCAAAATCTATGTGTAAATTTCTCTTCTCTTGCTTTCTGTATCCTCTCTTTTGATTTCTACTTTCAAATTAGCTCTAATTTCATGGAATTTATGGAGTTTTAAGCAACAATTAGGTTTATATTTTGTTTTTTTGGTTGGCGATTCGCATTATTGCTCTGAAACAGATCTAGCGGTTTGCTTCAGAATGCTTTTAATTCATTGAGTTTAGTTATTTTACTATTTCCGTCTTATTGCTGCTTTGTGTTCTTGTTTCCTTCGATTATGTTATCGTTTCTCTTTGAATTTGCTATTGTTGTTACTGTTTCTGCTGTTTTTGATCGTCTTCTTATGTGTTCCTTTATTGTTCATATGATTATTTTGTAGGTGTGTGAATTTTGGATACTAATGATAGTTGAAATCCATGGCGGTAAGGTCCATTAGCAGTGAACTGAGAACCAGGAACAACAATAATTTCGTCTTATAATGAACAATCATGTTCACTCTTTCCAAGTTTCATGTGAAATTATTCTCACTACTCTTGTTAATTACCTTTCTTCCATTGCTATCCGCTGCTACACCTATCAATATTTGGCCAAAGCCGAGATCTCTGCGATGGCCTCAGGCAAAAACCGTTGTCCTCTCACCAGAATTCACTATCCTTGCACCTGAACATCAATACCTTTCAGCTTCTGTAAAACGTTATCTTCACTTGATTCGTTCAGAGAATTACGAGCCACTTGTTTCTCATTCTATCCGACTTATAAACGATTACACATTGCAAAACCTTGTAGTCAATGTTACTGATCTTTCTCTCCCTCTTCAACATGGTGTTAATGAGTCTTATAGTCTCTCAATCCCCATTGGTAGCTTTTCTGGTTTCTTGATAGCTCAAACAGTTTGGGGAGCTATGCGTGGTCTCGAGACATTTTCTCAAATGCTATGGAGTAGATCTCCTTGTTATGTACCAGTTGATATTTGGATTGAGGATTCTCCTTTGTTTGGTCATAGAGGTGTTTTGCTCGATACGTCGAGGAATTACTATGGAGTAGATGATATAATGAGGACAATCAAAGCAATGAGTGCAAACAAGCTTAATGTGTTTCATTGGCATATTACTGATTCACAATCTTTTCCATTGGTCTTGCCTTCTGAACCCTCACTATCTGCAAAGGGATCTTATGGACCAGATATGGTTTACACTCCCGAAGATGTCGAAAAGATTGTTCAGCTTGGTTTTGAGCACGGTGTCAGAGTTCTTCCTGAGATAGACACTCCTGGTACGCCCATGCTTTCTTTGTTTCTTGTACCATAGTCAATATTGTCGTCTTCTCTTTGACAGGAGCTTAGGGCCTCTCTAACCCTACTCCATTTTTTACTCTAAACTCTATTTTAGAGTAAAACTTTCTCCAACCCCACTGCATTTTAGAGTAAAAATGGAGTAATACATTGAAGATGCTCGTAGTTTGATTTTAGCGAATACTATTAAACCATATGGCAGAATTTAATTGTCATCGTTTTTGTTATCACTCACAGGCCATTCAGGATCATGGAAAGAAGCATATCCAGAAATTGTAACATGTGGCAACATGTTTTGGTGGCCTACTGGAAGCAATTGGGACGAGCGACTAGCTAGTGAACCAGGAGCTGGTCAGCTAAACCCCTTGAATCCAAAGACATACAAAGTCGTCAAAAACGTCATAGACGACGTCATTAAACAGTTTCCAGAACCTTTTTTCCATGGTGGTGCTGATGAAATCATCCCTAGCTGCTGGAAAACTGACCCTACAATTCAATCTTACCTATTATCTTCTAATGGAACACTTGACCAACTTCTTGAAAAGTACATAAACTCAACATTACCGTACATTACATCACATAACCGCACAGTTCTCTACTGGGAAGATGTTCTCTTAGATTCGAAAATCAAGGTGAATCCATCACTTCTTCCTAAGGAGTTTACAATCTTACAAACTTGGAACAAAGGTTGTGAGAATACAAAGAGAATTGTAGCTGCTGGATACAGAGTAATTGTATCTTCATCTGAGTTTTACTACTTAGACTGTGGCCATGGTGGATTTCTAGGGAACGATAGTCAATATGATCAACAAGGAGGTGGTGGTGACGCAGGGAATAATGGTGGATCATGGTGTTCTCCGTTTAAGACATGGCAGAACATATATAACTATGATATAACAGAGGGTTTGTTAGAGGAAGAAATGAAGTTAGTGTTAGGAGGAGAGGTTGCGTTGTGGTCGGAGCAAGCAGATGGGACAGTGTTGGACTCACGGCTTTGGCCACGTGCCTCTGCGTTAGCGGAGAGTATGTGGTCAGGAAACAGAGATGAGTTTGGTCGGAAGAGATATTCTGAAGCTATGGACCGGTTAAACCAATGGAGATATAGGATGGTTAAGAGAGGGATTGGTGCTGAACCGGTTCAGCCGTTGTGGTGTTTGAAGAATCCTGGAATGTGTAATACAGTTCATAATGCTTATATAGAAGAAAAGTGAAAGAGAAAAAAGGTTATAGTTGTGAAAAAAAATCGAATATGTAAATAGTTTTTTATAACGAATTGAAAAAATGTGGTTGGGGGCTAGTGGTCATTACTGGTTTAATAGTGAAAGGTGGTTGAATTCGGTTATTGTAGGAATTAAATTAAACCGGGTTTTGTTATCCGGTTCAGATTAATTTAGATTTTACCGGCGTTGGGTTTATGTTTACCTCCGGTGACCCTCTCTCGACTTTTTTTTTTTTTGTTTCTCAGCTTCATCTCCCTCAGGCTCTCTCTGGTTCTGTTGAATCTGAATCGAGAAAGGTACAGTTACACTCTATCTGCGTCTATTCTTAAATTCTTGAGGTCATATACGTCTATTGTCTGTTTATTGTTCTTCCATGGCTGCTCCTGTTTCTTGCGTATCTCCTCTTTCATTAGTTTCGATGATTTTTATGGCTAAGTTAGTGGGTACAAGACGATCTTCGGAATTGAATTGATTGTCCTGATTCTTTTGTTTAGGGTTACCTAAAAATTCCCTAATTTACAGGTCTCGAATTTGACGAATTAGGTTACATCACAAATTTTTAGCTGAGTAATTTGGCTTTAATTCTTTCGCTATAATTCATCTTCCATTACGTTTTCTTTAAGCTGATGAGATGAGATTCATGTGCAGGAAGGAAGTATGTTTCCTTGATGTTTGTGGTGGAATTTCGAGATTTTAGAGGATTATGAGTGTTAGATGGCCAAGAGTGTTAACCCCAAGTCTTCTTTCTCAAATCCTAAAGAAGCAAAAGAGTCCAGTAAAAGCACTTGGACTTTTCGAGGAAGCTAAAGAGAGGTTTCCTGCATATAGACACAATGGCTCAGTTTACGCCACCATGATTGGCATACTTGGTAAGTCCAATCATGTCTTAGAAATGAAAAACGTTATCGAAAAAATGAAGGAAGATTCTTGTGAATGTAAAGATACAGTGTTTGTATCTGCAATCCATACTTTCTCTAGAGCTGGAAGATTAGATGAAGCTATATCTCTCTTTAAAAGCCTTCATGAGTTCAACTGTGTGAATTGGACTCTATCTCTTAATACTCTTTTACAGGAAATGGTTAAAAACTCAGAGCTTGAAGCTGCTTGTCACATTTTTCGAAAGTATTGTTATGGATGGGAGTTGAATTCTCGAATAACAGCTCTGAATTTGCTTATGAAGGTTCTTTGTCAAGTTAACCGCTCTGACCTCGCTTCACATGTCTTTCAAGAGATGAATTACCAAGGTTGTTATCCTGATAGAGACAGCTACAGGATTTTGATGAAAGGATTTTGTGTAGAGGGGAAACTAAACGAAGCTACACATCTATTGTATTCAATGTTCTGGAGAATCTCGCAGAAAGGTTCAGGTGAAGACATTGTGGTTTATAGAATCCTATTGGATGCGTTATGTGATGCTGGGAAAGTTGACGAAGCTATCGAAATTCTCGGTAAAATCTTAAGAAAAGGGTTAAAGGCGCCAAAACGATGTTTCCATCATATTGATCCTGGTCATTGGGAAGATAACAATGCAGGTCTCGAGCGGGTAAAACGCTTATTAACCGAAACTTTGATTCGAGGTGCAATTCCTAATTTGGAAAGCTATAGCGCCATGGCTTTTGATCTCTATGAAGAAGGTAAGCTTATTGAAGGTAATGAAGTGCTTTTCGCAATGCGAAAAAAGGGTTTTCAGCCAACACCATTGATTTACAAATCCAAGGTTTCTGCATTGTGTAAAGCTAAGAAGCTAAAAGAAGCCATTGCTGTAATCAATAAAGAGATGATGGAAAGTCATTGCTTACCAACAGTTGAAGTATACAATATTCTTATAAAAGGGTTATGTGATGAAGGAAAATCCATGGAAGCTATTGGATACCTCAAAAAGATGTCGAAACAAGTTTCTTGTGTAGCTAATGAAGAAACATATCAAATGCTTGTTGATGGTTTATGTTGTGATGGTGAATTTGTTGAAGCGAGTAAAGTTATGGAAGAGATGTTGATAAAATCATATCTTCCCGGTGTTGAAACTTACCTTGTATTGATCAAAGGTCTTTGCGGTATGTGTCGGTGTTACGAAGCTGTGATGTGGTTTGAAGAAATGGTAAGTCAGGATATGGTGCCGGAGTTTTGTGTTTGGAATGATTTGGTTTTAGCTGTCTGCAATGGTGATGTTGACATTGTTGAGAGACTTGAACATTTAACACTTAGTAACCATTATTAATCATGGAAGATGAAACTAAGTACTACTGCTGCTGCTGCTTGATCAGGTACAATAAGTAACTTTTTTTTTTTACCATATAAATATTTGGTTTTTTAAAATATTATTTATTTGAAAAATTAAATGCTGAAAAATGAAATCAAATATGTTTTTTTGATTTTTTTATTATTAGATTTCAAAATGGAAAGTGATGGTAATTTTTTTAATTTTATCGATGGGTTTTCAAATTTTAATATTTCAGGTCTAAGAATAAAATTTTGAAGAAAGAATTAAAAAACTATTAAGATGATTATTTCCATTTTTTTTCTTTGAATTCGAAGAATCACTGTTTTGTTTTAAAAAAAATTGAAATATACTATTAGAAAGGGTTTTTTTTTTTATTTGGCATTGGAAAAGTTATAATGGAGCTAACACAAACAATTATGTTTTGATTATTTTTATATTTACTGTGAATATGTTGTTGTCATTGTTTATGATAAATTTTATTCGACTAAATTAAAATTCATAACCAATAAAATATTAATTTTACTATTATTACAAATAAATTTTTATTCAAATGTGTGGTGAATTTAAAGATCTAAATCCTTACCAATAATGTGGGATATAAATAATAATTTTTTAATTATATATTGCGTATAACAAAAATAATGAAAAGAATGGGTGTGTATATTCATAAGATGGAATCGTTTGGGATTATTGCATTCCGAAGTATGACTACGATTCCTTCTCTTATAACATAACCTTCACTTTCTCTATTTGCTTCTTCAACATTGTCTCTATTAATAATCTGTGAAATGTATTTTATTTTATTTAATAACATATTATAAACTATATATATATATAATAATTAAATTATTTTTAATGTATAGTAATTAATTACCATAACGTTTTTACCAATTCTTGCATTTTTATCAACAATTGCTCTTCTAATTAGACTTTTTTCACCAATACCTATTCGAATCTCATTTCCTTTATTTCTCACATTATCTTCCATCTGCAAACACCACACAACACAACAATTTAAAAGAATTGTTTAACGATAACTTAAAATAAATGACTACAATTTAAAAGAATTATGATATTTTAAATATTAAACTATTTTTTGCTGGGTGACAAGAATTCATCAAAATCATATTTTAAACTCTAAATTTTAATAACTTGATTTTTAAACCTTAAACTTTAATATATCTAGTGTTTTTTTAAAACCGAAATTCTAAAATTAAACTTAAATTACAATGTAATTAACTTAAATTGTGTTGTAATTTTGGATTAGGATTTAATTTTGTGTCTAGTGTTTAATATAAGTTTTAAAAATAACTCCTTTATTTAAAGTTCAAGGTAATTTAAAACTCGATTATCGAAGTTTAGAATTAAAAAAATTATTGTGATATTTTGAAATTTCTTTCGTCGAAGGGAAACATTTCAAAGTTTAAAATAGCATAATAGTTCAAATTAAACAATTAACTCTTTTAGCATTTTAAAATTTTAAGATGGTTATCACTACAAAATCATGACTAACCCCAACAATAAATAAACAAATATGATTGTATCACGACACTTAGTAGTTGATCATTATCAGGGTCGGTTCTGAGCAATGTCAAATGAAACATTCGTTTAGGGTTTTTAAATTATTTACATGTAAATTTGTTTTCTAATTTTGTTATATAAAAAAACTGTATATACCGTTTTGTTATATAAAAAATTGTAATTAATGTGGTTAATTTAGTTACCTCATAAATATCAGAACCAACAATGATTGAATCTTCTACAATCACTTCATCTTCTATTCTCGTTCTCATTCCTACCACAGATCCTCTAATGTTACATTTCTGTACTCAAGAAATAGCAACAAAAAACTCTAACTTAAAGCTTTATTTTGATAAAAAAAAATGGCTGCTAGGGTTTCAAGGATTTGAATGAAGATTACTTACATTGAGAGTGCAACCGTCTCCAATTATACTATCAGTTATTACAGCTTCACTCATGGAGGTTGGAGGTAAACATCTAGGCATTGTGTAGAGAGGACTTTGTTTATCATAGAATCTGCCACTATAAAGAAAAAAGAAAGAGTTGACTTGAGTCACAAGTTATCTCTAGGGTTTAAGATTACTTGTAATACAGGTTAGGTTTACCTCTTGATACTTTCTATGTTAGCTTTGTAATAAGCTCCAATGCTCTTTACATCTTCCCAATAACCATCAAACATATGAACTTTCACCTGAAAACATACAGAAATTTTTCAAAGGGTAAATTGCAAAAACAAGCCTTACTTATCGACGACCAATCGACAAAAAAACCTTGTCTTTTAAATGTGCAAAATATAAATATAATTTAAAAATTAAATATCAAATAAAAATCCCTAATTTTACTCCATTAAACACTTGCCAAATTTCTTATAAAAATACTCTAATCTTTCAAATTTGCAACAAAAAAAAAAACTTAGAAGTTTTTAAGAAATTTTATTTTAAAAATATGTGAATTAGTTCTAAATTTTATTTAAAATTCAACATATATATTTTAACTAAATAAATAATGTGTTCAGTGAAATTATGATAAATTTAAAATAAAAATACTTTTTAAACTCATACATATATATATTTAATTTATAAAAATACACAACTAAACTTCTAAATTTGTAAAACCTCATATATAAATTTTAAAACTAATAAAACTATATTTATAAGTTTTTGTCTTATACAAATTAGTCTAATTTTTTTTATTTAATATCTAGCATAATTTAACTAAATAAATTTCAACGACCATAACAAACAAAACAAATTAATATAAATTTTAATATACCAAAGCATAAAACAGTATTGGGTCATATAATAATAATATACCTTCATGCCTTTAGATATAGCACCAGGAATGATTTCGGTAGCCAAATCTTTAGCCTTTACAAGACATTCTCTTAAAAGCTTAACCATTTGTTCTCGACCAATCACATAAATTCCTGTGCTTGGAACATAACAACAACACTTTCCATCACTTCTCTCCACCTACACACATTCAAAATTTTAGGACCTAAATCCAAACCACAAAAGTTCTTGTCATTTTTTTTCTAAAATTTTAAACTATTTTTGTTTTGTGAAAAAAAATTTAGAGCTATTAAAATAGTTTTTAACCCATGAATTTTTATAATCAAGTTTTTCTAACTTAACCAGATTTTAAAATCGAAATTAAACTCTATACACATAAAATTTCACCTTATTCCCAAAATTAAACCGAAAAATACAATTAGACTTTAATTTCAGGCTTAATTTTTGAACTTTTGTTTAAACATTCCAAAGTCATAAAGATTTATAGAGTTTTAAAAAATATAGTTATCAAAATTCAAGATTTAAAAAGTCAAAATTTTATGATTTTTTCACCAACTGAAAATAGTTCAAGGTAAAAAAACCTTATAATATTTTTTGTTAAAAAAAAACTAATACTTGACCTTAGAACCGATCTAGAGACAGGGTTTACTAGATTGATTTCATTAGATCATAAGCATCATCATTAATTTCCAAATGATATATAGAAAACATAATCAGAGATCTTAACTCACTGATATACTGAATTTGTTGACACAATTCTCAGAATCAACTTCCATAAAACCAAAACCAAGATCATAATCTCTAACAGATCTTAGACCAACAATGGTTATATCAGCTTTACTTCTTCTATGATCTTCAATTAACATCTTATAATCCATTTTATAAAGATGATGTCCCGGAAGAATCAAGAATTCAGTCACTGGAAACTCTTCAAATACCCATAAACATCTTCTTAAAGCATCAGCAGTTCCCTTTTAAATCAAACCAAAAGATTACTTCAAGAACACACAAAAGAATCGAAAAAAACACAAGAAAACAGAGGAGATTTGATTTAAACCTGAAACCATTCTTGATCTTCTGGGCTTTGATAAGCTGCAATAACTTCAACAAATCTGTCTTTTCCAAGACTTAATCTACCATAAGCTTTAGAAAGATGTGAATTAAGAGAAGTTGAGTTAAATTGAGTAATTGTATAGATCTTTGTTATGTCACTATTGATGCAATTGCTAATTACTGCATCAATAAGTCTGTAATTTGCAGAAATTGGAAGAGCTCCTTTGGATCTTGTCTTTGTTAATGGATAAAGTTCAGTATCTGATCCTCCTCCAAACACAATTGCTGCAACACTTTGGTTTAAAGGAAGCATAGAAAATTGTTGAGAACATGAAATTGGAACAAGATTTTGTTTGATTTTGTAGTTATGTCTCTGAAATTGATGAGAATTAGTTGATTTTAGAGTATAGAGATGGGTCAATTTGGTGGAAAAAGAAGAAGAAAGATGCATTTTGGGGGTGTGATTGAAGAAATTAAAAATTTGGTGTGAGATTTGGAAATAAATGGAAATTGAAGGGTTAATAAGCAAAACGTGTAATGGTGAAAACCGCCCGACATATTTCTGTTGAAGAGATATTTTTTTTAGCTTTGCCTTTGCTTGTGAGATTATGTCTTTGTTAAAACCTTCTTTAGTTTTTGTCTTTAAATTTGATTCTTAGCTTGAAAAAGAAACTTATGAGGTTTTTATGAGATAAATTGGATTTTATCACATGATTCATGTGAAAAGTACTAAAAAATAGTGTTTTTAGGAGAATATTTTATAATTGAGGAGTTTAAAGATTTCATATTTAGGGATAAAAATCATAAAATTGTATTTACTTAAATAAATTTAATTATATTATAAAATTTATATTCCAAATATATAATAGTTACCTTTTATTTTAGTCTATAGCATTATAAATAAATTTACATCTTTTAGATTATTTATTGAAAAATTATAAGTTAATCCATGAAAACTATAGCCATGAAAAATATTTGTAAATTGCAAATTTAGATTCGTGAAGAGAAATTTCACAAAATATGCAAATATTAAAGGTTTTCAAAATTATTTATTTATTTTTTACTAATTTTCAAATTCACTTTATTTTAAATGAAATGAGAAAAAATTTCTCTAATTTTTTTTATTAATGTAGAGATTAGGATTTATGATTTGGAGTTGTTGAAATGAGATATATATTATTTTGTATTTTTTCGATTTATTTTTGAAAACAAATTACACATTTGTGTATAATTTCTAATATTTATCTATTTTTGAAATCGGTCTAATTATAAACCCGGTTCTGATTACCCCAAATCGGATAATTATTCGGTTTCGACAATTATTGATAAATTGATTTTGTAAGAGTCATTTTCAAAACTTAAAGAGGTTAACGATTAAAACTCACTTATTAAATTTTTAAAAAGGCTTTATGGTCTAAAAATCTTAAATTTTCGAAAAAAAACCCCATCTGAATAAATGATTAAATAATAACATTATTATCGTTATAATTTGGACGAGAGTTGGGATGGAGTGGATCCGAAGCTAAGTATGGTGTGCCCTTATCTTATTTATTTTTTTTTTTTTAAGTTTTTTATTTGTTTTTTTTCTCTTAACAAACCCTTTTTAAATTGGAATTTATTTTAATCACATAATGTACAATCAACCATGTATAAAATATTCTCTCTACAAATATATATATAATTAAAATATTTAATGCACTTTTCTTAGTCCGATAATATTATAAAAAATATGATTTCCGTAGAAACTAAATAAGTGTAATTTTAATTGTAATTGTAATTTTTTAAATATCGTGCGGATTCATGTTGGGCCGAGCCTTCTTGTTAGGTCTTACCTTGTTGGGCTAGTCACGTGCCTTGTTGGACCAGTCACGTGTTATCCCTGACCCTAGAAGCTAATAAATTTGGATACTATGTAATATGTTGTAACATAGTCTATGTTAAAGACTCATAACATACGGTGACCGTATGTTTTTTTTTTCTTCGTGACCGTATAATTTACCTAGGTTATTATGTCAAAAAAATTATTGTTTAGATTTTTTATGTTCAAAAAAAAAATTATCTTTTCGCATATTTAGTTTTTATGTAACTTGATTTTATTTTGTATTTTTTTTTTCATGTTTCGAGTTTTTTTTTTAATTAACTTGATTTTATATTGTATTGATTTTTTTTTGAAAACATAATTTTTTTTTACGGTCTACAGATAATCAAAACAAATGTTCATATTGTTTAAATAAAATTAATTATCAATAAAATCAATTAAAATTCACAATTTTTTTCCCCATACAATTTTAACAAACAGTTATTACAGTTTTTGCTACCAATCACACTTTTACAAACGTAAGTCGCAGTTATTACAGTCACAGTCTCTACATATACAGCCAATCAGCCCCTTGATGCTTTAAACATGACCTAAATAGTAAAATTTAGCTAATTTCTGATTCTCTAGAATATCTAAATTTTATTCCCCCAAGCAACTGTTGATTATAATTAATCTATACTTTAATTATTGAAATCAGTTCGTGACTCAATAGATAAAAAAAATAAACGTGACCCAATTCGATTTTTCTAGTATATAACAAGAAAAACAAAAAGGTCAAAGCTGTACCAGAGTGTAAAAAGATACCTTTTTTCTTGTACTCTTTTAACTCTTCTTTTCTTGTGGAAATCAAATTAAAAGTTTCTGCTTTCAATACTTTTATATACGTCGAAATCAAGATACTCGCTTTGATTCCATCGGGTCCCTCAGAATCTCCTCCCTTTTTTCGCTATTGAATTTCAATCGCGATGATCGAACGCAAGAAGATTATTATCGATACTGATCCTGGAATCGGTATCTTTTATACCCTCTTCTTTGATTCCCTTTTCTTCGATTTCACAAAACTGTTTATACCCTAAAATCCTCATCTTTAACTCATCTTAGATGATAAAAAAACATGGGTTTTAGTGATTGGATTTTAAAATTGTGCAAAATCTGGTGTTTTATGAGTTTTTCTAGAAATTGAAGATCTGAGATCTGCTTTGATCATGGTTTATAATGATTTCTACTGTTTTATTAAGTTTTTGTTCATTAAATTGATTATTATATATGTAGATGATGCAATGGCGATATTCGTGGCTTTAAAATCACCAGAAGTTGATGTGATTGGTCTTACTACTATCTATGGAAACGTTTACACTACTCTGGCAACAAGAAACGCCTTACATTTGGTATCATCTCTAACTAATTTCTTCACTTAAATTTCGTCTGATCTTCACTTCAAAGATGGGAAATAGATGATTTGATCATCGTTTTTATGCATTTTATTAGTTGGAAGTTGCAGGAAGAACTGATATTCCAGTGGCTGAAGGAACACATAAAACTATCACTGTATGTTTTTTCTACTTTATCACCTTGAGATTCAGCAGATTCTTAGATCTTAGTAAACATAGTAGTTCAAAATCTTTAGAAATTTTACAAAGATTTAGAGTTTTGCTTTGATTGCTTTCTCATTTCAGTTTATTTCAACAATTTGTAGCTTCATTAGCTACATCAAATCGTTTTCAATAGAAAATAGACTGATAGATGTGCCTCGCAGCCTTGGTTTTAAAGGGCAAGAAACACGCTGAAGCGATAATAGGCTCAGTGTTGCCTTGATGCGTTGAGGCCGTTCATGTAAATAACCTTTAAATCACTTGTATGTAAGAGTAAAACACATAATTCAAGTCAAATCTTTATAACTTGCTTTTTTTTGGCTTTCTTTGAGTTATGTTTGTACGGCTTGCTTCTTGTATCTTAACTTGCTTTACTGTGTTGAGGCACCAAACATTTAATCTTTGCTTGTTTGGTGTCTCAAGAACGCTTTTTAAAACCAAACCCGGGAGCCTCTTTTGTCAATTGTTCTGTTTTCCAGTTTAGCGCCGTTAGAAGACAGAAGTGTTTTGTTCTGTTTAAGTTTGCTGAGTGTAAACCTGATCTACTTTATAGCTTAATGTAATGATATTATACTTTTCTTGTCTTATGTCCTTCTCCTATTTGTGTTTGTAAAGAACGGTACGAAGCTACGAATTGCTGACTTTGTTCATGGAAACGATGGACTTGGAAACCAAAACTTTCCTCCTCCGAAAGGAAAACCGATAGAAAAGTCTGGACCAGAGTTTTTAGTTGAACAAGCTAAACTTTACCCTGGAGAAATCACTGTGGTTGCATTGGGACCGCTAACAAATCTCGCACTGGTTAGACCTCTTAAAACAATTCTAAAACAATCTCTTCTTCTTTTTTTTCGATCTTGTTAAAGATTTCATTATCTTGATGCAGGCTGTTCAGCTTGATCCAGAGTTTTCGAAAAACGTAGGACAAATTGTTCTTCTTGGTGGAGCATTTGCAGTAAATGGTAATGTAAATCCAGCTTCTGAAGCTAATGTAAGTTCTTTAATCCGTTAATCTAATGAAATCTTCATACAAAATAGCCTAAGAATAAGTTGTTCTTGTAATAAGAACTTTTAGACCCTGGACTATTTTAATTTGGTAAAAGAAACCCTGAACTTTCAAAATGGTTTTTTTAAACCTTGAACTGTGATAACCAGGTTTTTAACCCCTAAACTTTAATAACTGAGATTTTTAAACCGAAATCTCAAATTTAAACTTGAGATTATTTAGTATAATTAATCCAAATTTGGATTATATTTTTGGGTTAATTCTTGAGATTATCATTTAATTTTGATTAAACAAATTCAAGGTTTAAAATTATCAAAGTTCAAGGTTTAAGAAGCCATTTTTAAAAGTTGAGGGTTTTTTTTCACCAAATTAAAATAGTTCAGGGTATAAATTACCATTTTCCCTTTATATAGTTTCCGCATCCATTTTTTCCCCGTTTCTTGGCTAGGGTAGATTTTTGGTGATCCAGAAGCTGCAGATGTTGTGTTTACATGTGGAGCTGATATCATTGCTGTGGGAATCAATGTGACCCATCAAGTTATTATGACAGGTTATTTCGAAAACCTTACTATAAACTTGAAATTATAGTATAATAAATCCAAATTTGGATTATAGTCTTTGGTTAAACTTTGAAATTATGGTTTAATTTTATGTTCAAAGTTTAATTTTCATTTAAAAAATCCGGTAGGGTTAAAAAAAATCTGATTATCAAAGTTGAGGATTTAAAAAACGATTTTGATAGTTGAGGGTTTAATTCTTTTCACCAAACACAGAGGCTAAAATACCATATTCCTTTAACATAACCGCGATTTGTTGCTTGTTGGGACCAAGATCCATATTTAGTGAAACAAAGCTTAGTAATTGGGGAATCTATGAGCTTTATTTGAGAGTAAATACACATTTTATTAGTGAAATTCTTCTTGAACTTGTTGTTTTTTGGATTTTAGCTAATGACAGGGAAAAATTGGAATCATCAAAAGGGAAATTAGCTCAATATCTTTGTAAAATCCTTGGTGTATATTACTCTTATCATCTTGATGCTTATGAAATCACAGGTAAAGGATCTTTATAGAAACAATATTTTAAAACGTTTTCTGCAACTAATGTTTAGTTTTCGATATATAGGTGTTTACCTTCATGATCCTACGACGATTCTTGCGGCTTTTCTTCCTTCTTTATTTACTTATACAGAAGGAGTTGTTAGAGTGCAGACTGAGGGCATTACTAGAGGACTTACATTACTTTACAACAATCAAAAAAGGTTAGGATTTTTGGTTCATGAAAACAACTATATGGTTTTTTATTTTATTTTTTTTTCAAATGCAAAGAAAAAAATTGAAAAAGTTGTGTTCCAATGGTTTTTTTTTTTCAAAATGAAGAGTTTACTATTCAATTTTTCATATATTTATTCGTGTGCTTTAAACTTGAAGAGTATATTTTTGAAGAAAAAAATGAAGATTACCTATGAAAAAACATTTTTTGTTTTTTTTTTGTCTCATATTTGAATAATTTCATTTTTATGAAGAAAACCACTTGGTCTAAGGATATTTTCTATAGTGTTTTATTTATTCAAATTTAAAGAAACATGTTGTAATAGTTTCATTTAAAAAAAATAGTAAATAGTAAATTTTCAAATTGATAAGTTATCCTTCAAAGTTTGAAAACTAGATTTTCGAAAAAAAAACAAAATAAAAATAAGGAATAATGGTCAAATAAACTCTGTACTTTATACTTCAAATTTGGTATAATTTGACGGTACCATTATTCCGACGGTTAACTATGAATAATTGAAACTATGGAGTTTCAACCAAACCTAAAAAAAAATAAAAACAACTTTTAAATCGAAAAACTAGAATTTAGAATTTTTGAGTTTTAGCCTAACCGGCGACTTGAAGTAAAATTGATGGGAAGCTCTTGATGAGGTTCCAAATTCTCGGTTTGACAAAAATCAAAATCGTCACATAACTATAACAAATGGTTTAAAGTTCTCTAAAAAATAAAGTACAAGGTTTGTTTTACCAAATTTAAAGCACATGATTTTTTTGACCAAACACACAAACTATAGGGTTTATTTTACCATTATCTCTAAAAATAACTAAAAACGTTAGAAATGGTTTATTTTGGTTTAAGAAGAAGTTAAGGAAAAGTGATGTGTTGTGTGAACCAGGTTTGAAGAAGTGAACGAGTGGTCTGATAAACCATCGGTTAAGGTTGCTGTGACCGTTGATGCTCCTGCGGTCTTGAAGCTTATTATGGACCGCCTTATTGAGTCTTGACCATTTCCTCATTAATTAATATTTCTCTCTTTCATCTTTTATTTTCACTGAAAATAAACTTCTTGTTGTATTTTCTACTCAAAATCAAAATGATTTTGTTTTTTATCTTTTTTAATCTTCTCAACTGAAAATGTTTATTATTTGTTGGAATATTATTAATAAAATTGTAATATTTACGATATGTCCAAGACTTTTGATATTTTCCAAACAACCCCGTATCAATTATATTATTGAGTTTTGTGTTAAGCATTTTTACAAAAAAAAAATATTTGAATTATGATATTTTTGTAAATCTGCAATAATTCTAGTTAAAATTAAAATGAAATAAATAAAGTTTAACGTTAAATGTTTGCATTTATGATTTAACGCCTGAATTCCAAGAGGCTCTGGGAGAAAGAGAGGCTGTCATCTTATTAATAGGGGTATTAGTGTCATTTTCCAACCCTCACATTTATATACATTACATTCAAATAAATATGTATATGTATATGTAATATAATGCTTCGCACGATCTCAAACATTCTCTTCGTCAGTGAAGAAGAAAAAGAAGCAGAGAGAGAGAGAGAGAGAGAATCATGAGACGATTGGGTCTTTACACTTGTCGATGTTATGCTTCTCTCTTCTCTCTCTCCTCCGACGTGCTCTCCTCTCCGTCTTTCTCTCCTCATTTTCTCTTCGCTATTCCTTCACATTCCCAATTTTTCTCCATTTCTTTGCTTCTTTTGATCCTTAACCATGGATTCTCCTACTATTGAAGAAGAAGATCACGAGGCTTTGGCCTCCTCTGTTCCATTACCGCCGCGTCGTAAGACACTTTCATTTAGTCAGCAGTTTGATCTGAAGCCTCATCACCAGATCCGTAAGCATAGCCTCGATGAGGTCCCTAGATCTGTTACATTGGACTCTGACGCTGTTTATTTCGATTCCTCTGACGACGAATTTTGCACCGGAGGAGTCGTTGGAGATGGAGGTGGCGGGGCGGATTACGCCGTTGTTACTCCTCCGCAGACTTCGGCGTCTTGGTGCGGCGAGAATGGCGGTTCTGGGGAGGACAATATTGAACCCCTACCGGAATTCATTGGTGCGGGAGGCGGTGCCGGTATATTTAAGGTTCCGGTGCGTGCGGCAGTCCATCCCGGACGGCCTCCATGTCTGGAACTTCGACCGCATCCTCTAAGGGAGACGCAGACAGGGAAGTTCTTGAGAAACATAACCTGTACAGAGACGCAGCTGTGGTCAGGGCAGGAGAATGGTGTAAGGTTCTGGAACTTGGAGGACGTGTACGAGGCGGGGGATGGGATCGGTGGGCAGGTACGGCGAGGAGATGAAGATACGGCGCCGTTTCATGAATCGACTAACACATCGCCCACCATGTGTTTGATGGCTGACCACAGCAACAAAATTTTGTGGAGTGGCCACAAGGATGGAAAAATTAGGGGTTGGAAGATGGATCAGCCTACGACAGATGATTCAAATTCGTTTAAGGAGCGTATCTCGTGGCAAGCTCATCGCGGTCCAGTGAATTCCATTGTTATGAGCTCCTATGGTTAGTTACTTAGTTTCTTCTGTGTTGTTCTGCCATTGGTGGTTCTAAGGATGTTTATTTTTCATCTGCTCATGATTTAGGTGATATGTGGTCATGTTCGGAAGGAGGTGTGATAAAAATATGGCCATGGGAGTCGTTAGAGAAATCTCTTCTGCTTAAATTGGAGGAGAAACACATGGCTGCATTATTATTAGAGAGGTCTGCCATTGATCTCAGGAGCCAAGTTACTGTAAATGGGACATGTAGCATTTCTTCTTCTGAAGTCAAATATTTGTTAGCCGATACAATAAGAGCTAAAGTGTGGGCTGTGCAGTCCCTCTCATTCTCAATCTGGTAGGCTTTTCTCTGACATTGGTCTGACTGCTCCTATCAAATCACTCTCTTGATCATTGAGGGGAATCCATGTTTGCAGGGATGCTCGGAGTAAAGACCTTTTGAGAGTTTTAAATGTTGATGGGCAAGTTGAGAATCGTGTGGATTTGCCACCTATGCAAGAGCAACAAGCAGACGACGATAAAGCAAAGTTCTTCTCCTCATCAAAAAAGGAAAAATCTCCTGGCTTTCTACAGCGATCTCGTAATGCCATAATGGGAGCTGCAGGAGCAGTTAAACGAGTTGCTACCAGAAGTGCAGGAGCGTTTACAGAAGATACTAGGAAAACAGAAGCTATTGTGTTAGCTGGAGATGGAACAATTTGGACTGGACACATGAGTGGCCTAATTATTCAATGGGATGGAAATGGTATCCGTTTGCGTGAGGTTAATCATCATCAGCGGTCTGTTCTATGTTTTTGCACTTTTGGCGATCGAATCTATGTAGGTTATACAAGTGGCTACATCCAGGTTTTGGATCTTGATGGAAAGCTAATGGCAAGCTGGGTTTCACATAATGAGCCTGTGATAAAGTTGGCAGTAGGTGGTGGTTTCATTTTTAGCTTGGCTACTCATGGTGGAGTACGAGGATGGTATGTAACATCCCCAGGACCTCTGGACAATATAATCCGAACAGAATTGTCTCAAAAGGAAACTACATACGCTAGACAAGATAATGTTAGAATTTTAATTGGTACCTGGAATGTTGGGCAAGGACGAGCTTCACACGGTGCGCTTATGTCATGGCTGGGCTCTGTTACTTCAGATGTTGGCATTGTTGCTATTGGTTTGCAAGAAGTGGAGATGGGAGCAGGTTTCCTTGCTATGTCTGCTGCTAAGGAAACGGTAACTCTTTTTATGACAGTTTTGAATCTGCTTGAAATAAAACTCTTTCCAAAACTCAAAGCTTGCTTGTACTGCTACATAATTTATGTAATTTTTTTCAATTTATGTTTGATCTGTGTTGAAGGTTGGACTTGAAGGGAGTGCTATAGGGCAATGGTGGATTGATGCAATAGGAAAAGCATTGGATGAGAAAAACACTTTCGAACGTATGGGTTCAAGACAATTGGCAGGATTACTGATATCTCTTTGGTAAGTGAAAAAATCAGTTATGACGCTGCAGTCTCATACTTATCTGTTAACACTATGGTATTTTAGACCTTGAACTTTCTCAGTTTGGTGAAAAAAACCCTCAACTATCAAAATGGTTTTTGAAACCCTGAATTTTGATAACCGGGTTTCTTAAACCAAAATCTCAAATTGAAACTTAAAATTATGGTATAATTAATCCAAATTTGGATTAGTTTTTTTGGTTAAATTTTAAGATTATGTTTTAATTTTATGTTCAAAGTTTAATTTTTGATTTTAAAAAATCTAGTTATCAAAGTTCAGGGTTTAAAAACCCATTTTGATAGTTGAGAGTTTATTTCACCAAACTGAGATAGTTTAGGATCTCAAATTACCATATTCCCTTGTATAATTTACAAATCAGTCTTTAATTATCAAGCTTAAGCTTGTTTGAGTTTCTTTCTTTATTAATGCCCTCGTGCGTTGTATAATTTTCTGCGTAGGGCGAGGAAGGATATCAGAACACATGTCGGAGATCTTGATGTTGCAGCAGTCCCATGTGGCTTTGGCCGTGCCATTGGAAACAAGGTATGTCTTACTCCATCTACATCTCTCTTGTGTGTTTCTGAAGATGCAAATGAAGTTGTCTATATTAGCAATGTGTTATTAATCTTTGTGTTTACTGAAAGAACACATTAATTTCTTACCATTGTGGAAACAGGGAGGTGTGGGTCTAAGAATCAGAGTTTATGACCGGATTATGTGCTTTGTGAATTGCCACTTAGCTGCACATTTGGAGGCTGTTAACCGAAGAAATGCAGATTTCAATCACATTTTTAGATTGATGATGTTTTCCCGAGGACCAAGTCTAAATAACGCTGCAGCTGGTATTGTGCTGTACTTGTTTTTGTCTTGCACACTTGGTATCTCCACATATTTATTCTGGCTCCTTTATTCTTCTGGTTTGCCATGGGCTCTATCTCTTGCAGCTGGTGTCTCAACAGCATCTCAAACGCTAAAGACTAACACTGTATGCTCTTATCATATCATATCCATGCTTCATGATGTCGGTCCTGAGTTGTTAATGTTTTTGTTCTGAATATGTTTCTCTGTTTTCAGAATCCAAGCACTGGAACTGAAGACATAAAGTCTGATTTAGCTGCAGCGGATATGGTCATATTCTTTGGTGATTTTAACTATAGGCTTTTTGGAATGACCTATGATGAAGCTAGGGACTTAATTTCTCAGAGATCTTTTGATTGGCTCAGAGAAAGAGACCAACTTGGAGCAGAAATGAAGCTTGGAAAAGTCTTCCAAGGAATGCGTGAGGCATTAATTTCTTTCCCTCCTACTTATAAATTCGATAAGAATCGCCCAGGCCTTGGAGGTTAGATTGAATTTAACTCATCTCTCACTATCTATTTCATAGCTGTTCAAAACACTTATGTTCTGTTCTCTGCAATGGATTTATGTGTTGTACTCTTCAGGATACGATTCAGGGGAGAAAAAACGAATCCCTGCTTGGTGTGACAGAGTTATATATCGAGATAACCAGTCAAGTCCATTCTCCGAAAGCGGTCTGCAATGCCCTGTAGTTTCCTCAGTTATAATGTACGGTTTCCATGCTGTTCTCGTTCAATCATCGGCTTGTTTGTTTGCTCGTAGCTTGCGTGACGACAAAGACAGCAACACATTTGTTCGTTTACCGACAAATTTTTGCTGTCTTCATATATTTCACATTCTAACATATCTTACTTGCGTGTTTAATAGGTATGAAGCTTGTATGGATGTGCTTGAGAGCGATCACAAACCTGTACGCTGCAAATTTCATACGACAATTACTCACGTTGATAAATCTGTGCGAAGACAGGAACTAGGGAAGATAATAAAGTCCAATGAGACAATAAGATCAACATTCGAGAATTTAAAATCAGTTCCAGAAACAAGTGTAAGCAGCAACAACATTCTTCTTCAAAGTCAAGACACAACTATGTTAACAATCACAAACAATTCAACCACTACTAAAGCCATGTTTAGCATTTCCTGCGGTGGTCAGTCTATCGTCAGAGACGACGGAGAGGAGCCTGATTATATTTCACGAGGCTCCTTTGGTCTACCTCGCTGGCTTGAGGTATTATCTCTCGCCTTCTATTCACCATTTTCATCACATTTCTACGTTTCTAGAAAAGATTATGAAAAGAAAAGAAAAAAACCTACACTTTTTTGACGGTTTAGTCCAAAAACTTTGAAAGATTTGAATTGACAAGAAAAACCTTGTTTTTTTGCCGAATAAACCCTACAGTTTTATCGTTTGGTGGAAAAATCCCCTACACTTGAATTGACCAAAAACTATTTCTATTTTATGTGTTTACCAATAAAACTCTCGGTTAGTTTAAACCTTGGTGAACTTTGGTGAATCAATTTAGGGGTTTTGTCGACGATTTTGAAAGGTATAGGAGTTTTTTTTTTTTTTTTAAAGAGTCAGGTGTTTAAGATATGGGTGATAGTGGTTTTTGACCAGTAAAACCCAGTTTAATAAAAAACAAAGCCTTCAACTTTAAAATTCATTGACAAAACCCTAATGATACTTTATTTCTTTTTGTTCGTTTCACCAAAACCCACCCTATCGTTTAATTATGGGTTTGACTACTCTGTTTCATTAAATAATGGAGAGTTTCTTGACCAAATTTGTGAAGTTTTTTCAGATAAACTTTTCATTTTAGCCAAAAATGCGTTTAAAAAATGTAAAGATGGAGAATTTTGTTTCCTATAGGTTTCACCAGGAGGCGGGATAATCCAACCTGAAGAATCCATGGACGTGAAAGTTCATCACGAAGATTTCCACACATTAGAGAATTGTGTTGATGGAGTCCCACAGAATTGGTGGTGTGAAGACACTCGAGATAAAGAAGCAATCCTTAAAATAAACATTAAAGGAAACTGCTCAACTACAACAACAAGCCACACCATCAAAGTCCGTCACTGCTTCTCCTCGAAAGTAAGTCCAACACCTATTGACTTAACAAAGAACTTAGGCGGTTCACGTCGTCTATCTATAGGTGCAGATATCAGCCGCAATGGACCCACAACTCAATGACTCCATTACAATGGGTAAATCAATAACTCTCCTCTAACAACATAGTTTATATAAAGGGATAATGGCTAAACAACGTTATGGAGTTTGAAATTTGACGAAAAAAACCTTCGATTTTGGTTTTTGTGTGGAAGAAAACCCTGGAGAGTTTGATTTTTCATTTTTACTGCTCAAAATCGAGAGTTTTTTTTTTATCAAATTTATTTTCTTAGTATTATTTTCGTAGAAAAACAAAATCGAGAGTTTTTTCGCCAAATTCTAAATTAGAAGGTTTCTTAGGCCATTATCCTTTGATATAACTAATTCTTAGGAAAGTGCTTTGGAGGTGCAAAATCTCTTTATTGAATTCATTAGAAATCCATTTTGTCTCAGAAACTGTAGATTCACATTTGAAACTTGTCTTCAGGTCTAGCCAAGATTTTTTTTGTAACGATCTTTTATTCATCAAAAACACTACATTTGAATCCAACTGGTTTACATTACAGGTAACAAAACACGTTTTGTACATATGTTTCTTAAAATCTCTGTCCCAAAACAGCTTCACTACCCAAACCAAAGAGTTCGTTCCCCTTTGCCTGAATCTTCAAGAACAACAGATCTCGGCAAACGCGAACCCTAAACCCATCTCAAAGTGCATACATTCTCTTATTAAATTCACCATTCAAAATCTCCGAATCAGACGGCATTCTCGACATCGAAAAAGACTGAGACTTACTCCTTTCTTTCCTTATACTCCTCAACTTAGACTCTTCAATCCTATGCATAACCACACAATAACACATCCCTCCGATCGTTGTAAGCATTATCGTCCCACCGATAACCGTCGCAAGAATCGCCAGCCACATCTCCTCCTTCCCGACAACGATAAACGACAACGAAACAAAAGCTATAGATATGAACAAACAAGCTAACCACATAAGCTTATTGATCACAAACACAAGCTTCTTCTTCGCCTTTTGTTCAATCACAACAACAGAAGTCTGCACCACAACAACAGCTAAAGATATGAACAATGCCAAACTATCAAAAATGAAAAAAACAAGAAATGGTGCTTTATCAGCTATATGAGCTTGTCCAAGTAAATCTCCTTTACTTTTGTCTTCTTCATATTGTCCAGGAACTGTAAATATAGCTGCAAAAGCAACTGTTGCAATAAGAACAGCTACAACAGTTGCTGAGTTTATAGCATTGTTTAAACCACTTATGTGAAGTTTCTTAAGTCTTTTTGCGATTCTTCGAACTCGAACACCGGTCTGACGAGATTGTTGAAGCTGTGAATGTACTTCATGTTTTATATCACTAACTGTTTGTTTAAGTTGTTTTGCAGGATTTTGAGGTTTTCCAAGTTCTTTAGATGTAGCAGCTCTTGCTTCTTTAAGAATAGATACAAGCTCTGCATTTCCATGTTTTTCGGCAATATCAAGTGCAGTATCTCCAATTTTGTTGATGGCATTGAGGTTAATACCATCAAACGATAACAAACACCGAACAATCTGCAACACAGGATAATCAGTTCATCAAAAACTGTAAGAAACCAATGTTTTTAAAACCGGACTGAACCGAACCGTTGTGTTAACCAGGTTTGACCCCGGGTCAATAGTATATATATCTATGAAGATTATATTCTAAATAAGATTAAACCAAATAATTTTTCTTTTATTGAAAAAGTCAATTCAGTGAAATAGTTTAAACTAATATTTTCAAAACAAATACTAATTTTTTGCAAAAAAATGTAATATTTTGCAGGAATTACTCAAATGTCCTAATTCACAAGACTTTTGTAAATTTGTCTTAATGAGTGAGAATCGGTGACTGAACCGAAAATATTTTTGAATCGTGGGTTAATATGGTTCAATCGGGTCAACGAGGTTGATAATGTTTTAAAAATATCATACATAATTTTATATATTTTTCAATATTAATATATGTACAAATTTTAGATATTAAATAAGTTATTTCACTAACCATAATGTTCAAAAAACCAAAAAATAACAAACTGAAAGTATAACAATTAAAAAAAATATAAAAATTTCACTTTTATATTAAACCAGGTTTTATTTGTTTTTTATTCAGTTCCTAAATAGTCCATGAAAGATGAAAGATACCTTAGTCCGGCCTTTGTTGGTCGCAATATGCAACGGTGTATTCCCTTTATTATCTTCAACACTTAAAACCGCAAGATCAGGTTTCACTAACTCGATCACAATCCCTTCGTTTTGACCTTTAACAGCCATATGAAGAGCTGTTTGTCCCTTTTTATCAGTTCTAAAACCAATACTTACATCATTACTTATCAAAGACTTAACGACTTCTACATGTCCCATTCTTGCAGCAGAATGCAGCGCAGTTTTACCGTTATTTTTAGCGATTTTCGCTAAATGAGAATCCGTTTCTAGAAGAAGATTGACTACATCAATATGACCTTGCGTCGCAGCCGTGTGTAGCGCTGTTGTACACGATAAATCCGTGGTCATGGCTAGATTTGGAAATGTCTCAAGTAGCTTCTTTAATGACTCTACAAAATTCAAGATTTTGTATCAAAATCAGATGTAAAGGGAACATAAATTTATAGTTGGATTTTTTTAAACTCTATCGAGTTCTTTAAATCAATAAGGTAAAAAAATGGTATTTTAAACTTTATACTATTTTAATTTGGTGAAAAACCCCTTTAACTTTCAAAATGGGTTTTTAAACCCTGCACTTTTATAATAAGAGGTTTCAATCTCTAAACTTTAATAATCGAGTTTTTTAGACCGAAATCTCAAATTTAGATTTGAAATGATAGTATAATTGATTTAAATTTGGATTATATCTTTGGATTAGATTTTGAGATTCTGATTTAATTTTTTGTTTAAAGTTTACTATGTTTTAAAATACCCCGTGATCAAAGTACAAAGTTTAAAAAACTATTTTGAAAGTTGAAGATTTTTTTTCACAAAATAGAAATAATTTAGGGTCTAAAATACCATTTTCTCTAAATTTAAACCATAATTTCAAAATCTAATAAAAAAAATATATAATCCAAATTTAGATTAATTGTACTGTAATTTTAACTTTAAATTTGAAAATTTCAGTTAAAAACCCCTGTTTATTGAAGTTTCAAAACCTCAATTGTCAAAATTCAAAATTTAAAAAACAATTTTGATAGTTAAAAATTTTTCTTTCACCAAAGAAGATAATTCAAAGTTTAAAATACAGTATCCCCTAAAGTAGAACAAGTTCTTGATATTGAGATCTATGAGCAGAGTTAAACATTACCAAGATGTCCTTGTTTAGCTGCAACATGAAAAGGATCAAAACCATTTCTTGCTGCAATTGAAGCACTTTCAAGATTCATATGTTTCAACATTTCTTCAACAATTAACGAATGTCCTGTTTCCGCAGCTGTATAAAGTGGAGTTTCACCTTCAAGATTCTGTTTACACAACAATTCTTGATCTCCATTAGAGCTAATTTTAAGCAATTCTTTAACTTTTCCTAAGTTTCCAGTACGAGCTGCAATATGAAGAGGAGAATCTCCTCTTTTTCCAGGTGATTCATTCTTCTTTCTTCTTTCATTTCCGCCATTAATGAAACTTAACTGTCTCTCCATTGCTACTCTGAAGCTTTTCTGCTTTTCTACAAATCCTCTAAAGCTTTTTTGTCTCCCAAAACTTGGAACTTTCTCTGTATTACAAGTTTGGAAACTAACTTGTTTCTCTAAAGCTCTTCCTTTTTTGACTTGATTTTGTTGTGCTTCCATGGATTTAGAGCTTTCTTCTTCAGGTATACCTCGAACGCTATGTTGTTTCTCCATTACAGGAGCCATTGAAGCTTAACTCTTGTTCCAATTTCAATCAGAGATATTCAAAATCCCCCCTTTTGTAATCATCGAAACCCTAGAAATTAACAAAAGGGTTTATATAAAACACACAGAGATCTTGAAGAACATATTCTAATTCATGAAACCGATTCCAGCAAATCCCTAATTTGATTAAGATTGAAGAATATGAACTTGTAACTTCACTGAGAAAACGAATTTGAGAGGAATCTCTAGGGATTTTGAAGAAACCTCAAAGCTATGTTGCAGAAGTAAAACTCTGAATCTGAGAATACAAAAGGTTTGATTTTGTTAAAAGGGTTTTGTTAATTTGAAGCTTTTTTTGGTGCTCTGGAATGTAAGAATCTTTTGTTTGGTTCTAAGCCATAGATGAAGCAGAAGAAGAAGATGAGCAGAGAGAGAAAGAGAGAAGGTATCTTTCAGCTTTCCGACATAATTAGCAGCCACCAGATGAAAATGGTGTTTTTTTTTTATTAAATTCGTTATAAATTTGAGTGATTAAACAGATTATTATCCAGTTTTTTTTTCTTTCGTCATTTATTATTATTCAGTTTAAAAAGCAAATTCACAAAGGTTCGTTTTTTTTTTATTTCTAGATTCGTCTTTGTGTCTAATCTAATCTTTCTACTCTCTTTGACTGTGACAAGTCAAAGTCTTCCACTTTTGTTAGTTATTGAAAATTAAATAAATATATTTTTTCCGAAAAAAAAATATTATTATTAGATTTGAAATCATTTTTTTTCTTTCGATTTTAAATACTTAAACAATACTTGAAGTCTAATTAAAACCAGTTGGGGAATATATATATATATATATATATATATATATGGTAGATTTTAAATTCTTTTTTTTACCTTGTAATAAGCTTCATAATTGGAAAAAAAAAAGAATAATAAGCTTCATGATTTTCAGAAAAAAAAAAAAGCTTCGTAATCACAAATTCCGAATTATATTTTTATAGAAAAATATATTACTTAATTAGTTATAAATAAACTATAGTTTTTTTTGGAAAAATTAAAGTAATATAATAATGATGTCAGTCCTACAAGACTAAATAATATATAAAATGTTGTTATTCATCTGAGGCAACAATATTTATATGTACAAGATCCATTGATTGTGGTCAACAATATATTTTAGCAAAACAAAAAGAAATTATAAATTAGGAAACGAGAAAAAGTACGTGGTCGACTCATTAATGTCTGCATGTGTGTATATATATAGATTACAAATTATAATTTTTTTTATATATAAAAAATGAAGAACCTATAATTTGATAGAAAAATTATTCCAAATAATGGCGAAATAAAATGTTGGCAAGAACTAAAATTCGAGGAAAAATGTTTTAGAAAAAAATTATTACATATAACGTGTTTCACTTTTATGTATAGTATGTTAATGTTTTATATTAATATGTATTGTATTTAATAGTATGTTAATGTTTTATATTAATATGTATTGTATTTAATTTAAATAATATTTATATATTGCAAGTACAGAGTATAAGCTGTTTCAAAAATTATTTATAAAACTTTTAATATAAAATCTAAATATTTCAACAGCTAAGGTTTATTGGATTTTAGATAATGGCATCTTTGATTCATCTTTTCTTCTCTTTTTTTTTGCATCCTTGATTCACCTAACACATGTGTTATTAACGCCATCTCTTCATCTTCCTCCCATGATTAAGTTTATATTTAAAATTAACTAAATTTTCAAAAATTACATAATCATAGATTATAATAATCCACAATATTTTCAAATTAACCAAATTTTCAAAAAAAAAATTACATAATCTTAGGTTATAACCAACACAATTTTGTAAATTAAATAAAATTTCAAAAAATTACTTAATCATGGATTATAATTCACAAAATTTTCAAATTAATTAAATTTTCAAAGATTACATAATCATGAATTAGAATCCATAAAATTTTCAAATTAATCAAATTTTCAAAAAAAATTACATATTCATGGGCTATAACCACAAAGTTTTCAAATTAACCAAAATTTCAAAAATAAGATAGTCATGGATTATAACACACAAAATATTCAAATTTACCAAATTTTCAAAATATTAGATAATCATGGATTATAACACACAAAATATTCGAATTTACCAAATTTTCAAAATATTACATAATCATGGATTATATAATCCACACTATTTTCAAAATAACCAAATTTTCAAAAAATTACATAAATTTTCAAATATTACAAATCATGGATTAGAATCCACAAAATTTTCAAATTACCCAAATTTTCAAAAAATTACATAACCATTGGTTATAACCCACAAAATTTTCAAATTAACAAAAAATTTCAAAATATTAGATAATCATGTATTATAACACACAAAATATTCAAATTTACCAAATTTTCAAGAAATTACATAATCATGGGTTATAATCCACAAAATTTTCAAATTAACCAAAATTTCAAAATTTATTTAGTTATTATATTGTGTGTTCTATTTTTTTTATTACAAAAAACAATATTTATTACCAAATATAGTTCCATAGCTTAATTATATATTTTAAATTATTTGAATATTCATTTGTCATTAGATAAAAAACAAATCTTATTACGACGGCAGTAAATGTTACAAGTACAACAATTAAAAATTCACACCCTAATCGCATTTACCAATAATAATAATAGTAGTTCTCTATTAATAACATAAAATTATAAAATTTATTGGGTTAAACAACTAGTAGGTTGAATAATCCCAAAAGTAGTTCCAAGAGCATTGAAACAGTAAGAAGTAGCAGGAGTTCCTTTGTTATAAGTGAGTTTAATGTTTTGTAATGTAATTCCAGTACATGGATTGCTCTTACTACACACCAATTTCATTGCTTCTTGTGTCGCCGATGTCCCTTGTATGTTCTTGTAAGTAACTTGGCTTATTTTAACACCAGAACTCTGTAATATACACATAAATCTTTTATTATAAATCGATTTGATATAAACATAATTAATTAATTGGATTATAACAAGGAAACATACAAATTTCTATCACAGTTTTAACTAAAAATATTTTTGACAATATATGGATAAAAACAAAATTTATCTTCTTTTTTTTTTACCTTTTACCGACCAAAGAAAAAGTTAAAAAAAATTGTTTACTATTTTCGTCAACATAATTTTTTTGTCTCTGATTAAAGATGGATAAAAAAGATTTCACCAATTTTAACTAAACTTATGACTTCATATTAGTAAAAAATGGGCAAACTTCTGTCAGAAATTACAAAAAAATTGTATAAGTAGTAAAAATATTTTTTAACTGAAATTTATGAAAAAAATCGAAAATTCAATATTTTTTTAAAACTCCAATTCAATAATTTTATGAGCAGTAAATAGAAATTTATTAATATGATCATAACATATATATACCTCGGTAGGGCAGCCTTTGTGAGAGGGACAATAATTTTGGTCAATTATTATCGGATTTTGAACATTTTTCATAATAAGATTTTGGAAATAAATGTTTTTAACGAAGCCATTGCTTGGTCGTGCCCATGACTTGATTCTAACACCGTTCTGTGTTCCTGTGAATACTGAACTGGATAGTGTTACGTTCTCTACTCCCTCTTCGTACATGTCCTTTGCTAGACTTCCAATACTGCAAAAAAAAAAATATATATATATATATATAATTATAGTCCGTAAGTACATATTCGTTGTTCTGTTGTTCAATTAATTGTAATTGATAACGAAAAAAATTAAATGTATATATATGTTTTGTCATTATAAATTCAGTGATTCAGTGATTTGTTGATGTTTTCTTACCCTATAGACGAACCATAACTAAACAAATTTATTATTATTAATATTTAAATGGTAATATAAAAAAAATTAAAAACATTTGCCATCAAAACTATTACTAAACTATTCTTCATCAAATCATTCATGCTCATAATTTTTAAGAAATTTTCAAAAATATCATAATGCAAGCATGTTTTTGTAAAAATGTTTAGATCCAATATTGGCATTTGAAAAACAAATTGAATTAGGACCTCCTGTATAATTCCTCCTAAATTTTTAAATTACGTAAAAAATATTTAATTTAAGATGTATAGGTGTCTAGAGAATTTAAGCGATCGATGTATCAGTTTAAGTAGTTTTATAATAAATTCCTAATTAGTTTTAAAAAAACTAATACAAATTTTGTAAATATAAAATAACATAAAAACGTCAAAACAATGTTGACCTATTGGTTTTGCAAAGACACTCATGTTCGAACCATAGTAACAATATTTAATTTTTGCAATATTAGTTTATATTTAGCTAATAGAATGGGCTTATGGTCCATACCACAAAAAAATATTTATTTTAAAAAACAAATAGTCAACGTATAGATAATTGAAGATATCATAAAAAAATTGGACTATACCTGACACCATGACCAGGACCACAAGCAATCTTAGACATGAGAAGATTACGAGTACCAGGACCAATAGCAACACAGTCATCTCCGGTCTGAATTGTACTTCCGGTGAAGGTAACTCCGGTGGAGAGTTGAACATGAAAACCATCAGTGTTTGGACTGTTTCCGGGAGCTATTAGTTTGATATTACGGATGATCACATTTGTGCAACCATTAATGGTCAAATGACCAACTTGAGTATTCATTGACTTTATTCCACTTATCATCACATCATTTGCTGAAGTGAATGATATTGACTACAATAAATTCAAATTAAAAGATATCATTAGATTGGGTTTGGACCGTTAATTTGTTTAAATATGTATATATATAGATATATATGAATATTAAAAAAAAGTAAATTAATAAATTACAATGATTGATATAAGCATTTTTTTTAGAATATTGCAGTTGAATATATTTTAAATGTATATAGAAAAGAAGAGTAAATTAAGATAATCATTGTTAAAAATACAAAAATTAATCATATTTCAAAAGTTTAATTGTGTATTTTGTTATTTTTGAAGATGTTATAACGTTTTGTCATTTTTGTTATGGAATGACATAAATACTATTTTGTTAACATATATCAGTACGATATATATATCTATTAATTAATAAGTTTTTTTTAACAAAAAAAGTACTTATAAATTGATATATATATATACATCACATATATAAAAAATGTATGCAATAATTTTGTTAACAACTTGTAACTCAAATATGATCAAAATCTGGTTCAAAATTAGAGAAAATACAATAAATTAAATATTTTTCATGATTAAAAAAAAAGAATATAATTAAGAAACATACCCTTGCACCTGGAGTACAGTTCTGACCAGATTTCCGACAAGACCAAAACTGATAAGCTCGAGCATCAAAAGTCCCTCCAACAAGTGAGATTTTATCCACTTTAGTAAACAGAATCCAATAACCAGAGTTACCAAATTCTCTAAAATCCGTAGGAGCAACAATAGTACCACTCACTTCAAACTTAAGCCTGTTCTTACATGGCCCTTGAAACGTTATTCTCTTCACCAAAAACGTCCCCTTAGGAACCATTACACTCGCCTCATCTATCGACTTACAAGCCGCTTGCCACGTCCGCAAGAACGCTGACGTNACGTGGCATCGGTAACACCGTCCGGGTTAGCCCCAAAGTTTAGGACATTGAAAACGTTGGCTGCGATTGAGACATTGATGAATGTGAAGAGAAGTGGTAATGTTATGTTGAATTTCATCATTATCTTTATTTTTTTTATGTGAGAAATTTTGAGTTTGTGTTATGTTATGATGTTGATGTTGATGAGTGATAGATGTATATATAGTAGTGTATACATGATGTAAAATGGTTTGTATTATTGGAGTCAATGGTACATTTTAAGTACATGTGCTCATGTATTAAGTTCAAAAGAAAATTTATTTTTTAAAACATAAATATGGAATTAAAATATAAATATATATAAAAGTAAGAGAACTATTAATACTTGTCAATGTGACTAATATATAGGCCATACTGTTAAATGTGAACTATAAAATAAAATAAATATTTATAAAACGTTACAAAATATTCACCATATATCATATAACATGGCATGTGATGAACTTGAGGTTGACCAAAAAAAAGACATGTGAGTAACTAGCTTGCATATCATTGAAACTAATAAACTCAATCATCTTCATTCATCATTCTCACTTTTTTTTAAAGTGAAAATTCATATATATATTATAATTATTTAAATGGGTATCCGAGATCCATTGGGTACACGAAAGTAACCCCATATATATATATATAATTGTTAATATATATATATATATATATATATTATAATTATTTGAATATTCGTTTTTATTGAATAAATGGTACAAGTATAAAAATGAAAAATCACACCCTAATCACATTTACCAATTATAATAAATATAATCTATAAATCCCATAAAATTAAAAAAAATTATTGGGTTAAACAACTAGTAGGTTGAATAAGACCAAAAGTAGTTCCAAGAGCATTGAAACAGTAAGAAGTAGCAGGAGTTCCTTTGTTATAAGTGAGTTTAATGTCTTGTAATGTAATTTCAGTACATGGATTGCTTTTACTACACACCAATTTCATTGCTTGTTGCGTCGCCGATGTCCCTTGTATGTTCTTGTACGTAACTTGACTTATTTTTACACCCGAACTCTATAATATACACATAGAAATATTATATCAGAAATCAATTTGATATAAACATAATTAATTAATATGATTACAACAGAGAAAACAAAACATAAGAATTTTCGATCACAGATTTAATTAGCTAGAACTTTAGCTGAAAATATTTTTGACAATATATCAACTATTTTTCAATCAAAATTATATTTGGTCAAAATTTTATGATTTTTTACAAGGAAAGTGAGAAAATTATTGACAATTTTCGACCAACCCATAATTTGTTATTAGATATCAATTCAATATGTGTATATATATATATATATATATACACACACATAATTAATCGGATTATAACAAAGAAACAAAACAATTTCTTTTATCACAGCTTAAACTAAAATTTTGGATTTAAGTATTTTGACAATATATCGACCAATTTTTCAATTAAAATTACATTTTTTCGAAATTTTGTAAAATTGTTTTGACAAACTTTTTAAACCGAATAAAAAGTTAGAACATTATGGACCATCGACCAAAATATTTTTGTGTTTAATCGAAAATGGGTCAAGAAAAAATTCATCAAAATTTAAACTAAACTAATAAATTTCAGACTAATTTATCAAAAAAAAAATAGTAAACAAATGTCGATTTGTTTGAATATTCAAACTTTTTTTGTAAGGGATATAAAATCAACTCTTAGTTAAAATTTGGTTTAAAAACATTAGTCAAAATTCAAAACTTTATAATAAATATGAGGGAAATGATAGGGAAATATATATATATATATACCTCAGTAGGGCATCCTTTGTTGGAGGGGCAATAGTTTTGGTCAATTATGATTGGATTTTGGACATTTTTCATAATAAGATCTTGAAAGTAAATGTTTTTAACGAAGCCATTGCTTGGTCTTGCCCATGACTTTATCCTAACACCATTTTGTGTTCCTGTGAATACTGAATTTGATACTGTTATGTTCTCTACACCGGCTTCGTTCATGGTCTTCGCTAGGCTTCCGATACTGCAAATACATTATTTAATATATATCATATGAATGAGTTATATATATGTAATTAATTTGTATGAATACTTAAGGGAAAACGGTATTTTAGATTCCGAATTATTTCCGTTTAATGAAAAGAAACCTCAACTTTCAAAATAGTTTTTAAAAGTCCGAATTTTGATAATTTAGTTTTTTTAAATCCTACCAAATTTTTTTTAATCAAAATTGAATTTAAAACAAAAAATTGAATCATAATCTCAAATGTAACTCAAAAATATAATGAAAATTTGGATTAATAATTATACTATAATTTCAAGTTTAAATTTGAGAATTCGGTTTAAACATTGGTTAAGAGAGCAACATTTGAACAATATTAAAAACCCCGTTATCAAAATTCAAGGTTTTAAAAAAATCATTTTGAAAAATCGAAAATTGTTTTCACCAAACTAAAACGTTTAAAGTTTAAAATATCATTTTACCTGACTCCATGACCAGGACCACAAGCAATCTTGGACATGAGAAGATTACGAGTTCCAGGGCCAATAGCAACACAGTCATCTCCGGTCTGAATCGTACTTCCGGTGAAGGTAATGCCGGTGGAGAATTGAATATCAAAGCCATCAGTGTTTGGACTGTTTCCGGGAGCTATTAGTTTGATGTTACGGACGATGACATTGGTGCAACCGTTAATGGTCAAATGTGCGAGTTGACTGTTCATTGATTTTATTCCACTTATCATCACATCGTTTGCTGAATTGAATGATATTGACTACAATAAATTCAAATTAAAAGATATAATAAGATTGGGTTGGACCGTCATATTTATAAAAAAAAAAAAGTATATGTAGGAGATCGTTTGATAGAGTTTCATAAAACATTATTTCTTTTAGAAAAATTGTAGTTGAATATTATGAACTTCATAAATTTATATGTATATAAGAAAGAGTAAATAATGTTCTCAATTTCATAAATAATGTTATGAACTTCATCAATTTTTTTTTTTTTGATTAAATAAGTTCTAAAATTTTCATTATACAGTTCTGAAAAATAAATTGTATTTAAGATGATAATTTATGAAAAAAAAACCTATCAGAATAAAATTGATTAATGGCTTGTGAATTTCCTATTAAATAAATTCAAACATGATGATTATATTCGACTAAATATTCCTTCCGTTTTTTTTAATATTAAGTGTTTTACCAAAAACATTTTTTTTTTCAAAATATAAACTATTACATATTTTCAATATTAAAAATAATTATGTGACAATTTCTTTTATAATCGTTACCTAACTAATAGAGATAAAACATTTTAATGGGTTTTCTTAATATGTGTGCATTCATGTACAAAACTTACATTATGGAACATATAATATGTATATATAATCCTCCCTCCGGTTTATTTTAAGTGTCGTTCTAGAAATTTTAGCAAAAAATATTTTGTAATTTACCTAAAATAGCCTCATTAATTAAATGTATTTACCATTTTTATTACAAGAATTTATTTTAAAATATTTTATTATTAACGTTATAATAGGTATTTACTTGTAAAAATTATTTTGAAAACTTAAACCAACACTACTTTGAAACAAAAAAAAAATATTTCTAAACGACATGTATTTTGAAAAAGAGTATATATAATATAAATTGTAACATAGAAAAATGTTAGAGAATGAGCAAGAAGTATGCATACCCTAACACCAGGAGGACAACTTTGACCAGATTTCCGACAAGACCAAAACCCATTAGCTCTAGCATCAAAAGTCCCTCCAATAAGTGAGATTTTATTAACATTACTAAACAAAATCCAATATCCAGAGTTACCAAAAACTCTATAATCTTGAGGAGCAATAATGGTTCCACTCACTTGAAACTTAACCCTACTTTTACATGGTCCTCTAAACGTTATTCCCTTCACTAAAAACGTCCCTGTAGGAACCATCACAGTGGCTGCAGCTGCCGAGTTACAAGCGGCTTGCCACGTCTGCAAGAACGCTGACGTGGCATCGGTAACATTGTCCGGTTTAGCCCCGAAGCTAACAACGTTGAAAACATTGGCTGCTATTGAGAGATTGATGAATGTGAAGAGAAGTGGTAATGTTATGTTTAATTTCATCATTTTCTTGAAATTTGTTTATGTGAGAAAATTTTGAATTTGTGTTAATTAATGTTATGATGACGGATGTATATATAGTGCATATATATAGGATAGGATAAATCAAATGGTTTGTATTATTGGAGTCAATGGTACATTTTAAGTACATATATGCTAATGTATGAATGTTATGATTGATGTATGTTGAAGAGTTCACTTATCATCTTACAATCATTAAGTTCGGTTATATAAATGGTTTGTATTTTTGCATTATTATCAATTTATCATTCATGATGCATATATACATATATATATATATATATTAGTAGCTAAAAATGTATCATAATCTTTAAAATTAATAAAAAAAAATTATTTTTTTTCTTGTAAAAGAAATGATTTTTTTTCTTGAAGAACATACATATGGACTTGAAATATGACATATACAAATATTAATTCATGGCAATGTGAATTATAAAATTAAAATAAATACTGTAAAACGTTACAAATAGTAAACTATACATCACCACATATTATATAAGATGACATATGATTAAGTAGATGTTGACCAAAAAAAGACATGTGAGGAACTAGCTTCACATTATTGAAACTAACTCAATCATCTTCTTTCATCATTCTCACAGAAAGTCAAAGGTTTATATATATATAAATGAAAATAAATAAATTAAAATAACGGTCAAATTAATAATGAAAATGAGCTATAATTGAATGTATGAAGCATATATACTTTTCAAATTATTTTTGGTCCCTACTATTTTATGTAATTAATTTAGCGATAGATTATAACGATTAAAAATTATACTTTTCAAAGTTATATTTGTTAGCCCAGTGATTTATTGTTGAAATATATCATTATATATATATGCACATCCACTAAATAAGTATTAAATTATGGGGCATTTGCAAAAATACATTTTTTTATGGTGAATTTGTAAAAATACACAAATTTATTAGTGTATTTAAAAAAATACTTTTCTAAGATTTGCAAGTACAGCCCATAAAATAGTGTATTTTTTTTGCAAATCATCTTGAATTATTCCTTTTAGTCTTTTACCATCAAAAAGAGGAATATTCTAAGCTACAACTTATCATCGCACCATATTTTTTTTAAACATATGTGATTTTATATGATTAGAGTACATATTGATTTCAAATTATTGATAAAACAATGGTTTCTAATTATATAAATTTTATTTTGGCAAGCTGTGAGAGTTAGTACTTTTTTATCTGTTTTATAATAAATATGTCACCAAATATTACTTACAAAATATCTACTATAGATACTTTATTGATATAAAATTAACTCTAAATAACATAACACAAATTTATCATTCTAATCGGAAAAAAAACTAAATATATATAGGAATACAAATTGAGATCCTACATAAATTTTGTATAAAAACTAAATATATAAACGGGTATTCTCTATAAACGAAAAATAATCTAAAACAACATTAAATTTTAACCCTTTTACAAACATCATACAAATACTAAAAATAAATAAATAAATTAAATTAAATTAAAGTTTCGATGAGTGTCTCATGTGGAGGAGAAAGAGGCGGAAAACTAGCAGCCGAAGCTCTCGGAAACATTTAAATATGACAAATACTTTTGATAAAAAAAATACATATATATTATATTTAATATATAAATATATAAACAATTCCAATTCAAAAAAAATTATAAAATAAACAAGAAATCTGGTATAATTGAATGGGCTTAAATTCATACAAATATTATATGAAAAAAATTAGTTTTCTTACATGAGCATCTTCATCATTGATAAAGAAACGACATTTTTACACCATGATGATTTCAGAGGTTGACTCTGCAATATAAAACATTCTCCCTATACAATTAAAATCAATCATATGTAATATTACATATATGTGATGCGACAAGTTTTGGTCTAACCAGACATAAGCAAGCAACAAAAAAACACATGACAAAATTACCCCTTACCTCTCCTGGAAATTTCTATGATCTGACCAATCATATTTCTACAATGTCCAGTTACCTACAAGATTATAACTTATATAAGAACACTACAGGATCAAAATATCTTCTTTAAGGAAACCAAATACAAATCAACTCCAAATCAAACAACATAAAGAACAAATTCATCCTACATCAATGAATACAGGGATAATGCGAAAAAAAAAAAACTCTAAACTTTGTATTTTTGGCCAAACACCCCTCTCTTATATTAAACGTTAATTCGTCGTTAGTCTCTAATTAAATGAAAAGGAAAATGACTAAGAAAATCTATAATTTTTACCAAGTGTTACATTAATACTATCGCAACAATTAATTTCGTACTTAATTTGTTTAATAAATCTCTAATTTTTCAGGGTTTTTTTCGTCAAATGTATTCTTTAGGGGTCTTTTTCATCAAATTTCAAACTCTAGGAATTTTTTGCCAACTGACCAAAGTTAAGGGGTTTTTTCATCGAAATATAAAATCAAGGGTTTCTTTTCACCAAACTTATTATCAGCGGTTTGTTTCGCTGCTTTCCCAAAAAAAAACAAACAAAATCCAGGTTTTTTTTCGCCTTTATCCCATGAATATACTAAAACTCAATTTGAAATTTTGATACAAAAAACAAGCTTAATAATGCATTTCTATCACATTAAAACAGACGACCAAAACTTGCAGAGGGAATCAGGAATCAAAAACGACACTTTATGATAATCAAATGTTACCTTAAAAGTCGATGAATGCTCCACAATTTTTGCTCTGGAGATGTATAGCCACATGATCTGTAAGTTCAGTAAACATAGACTAGTCTAAATATGAAATAAGTGAAGGAAAATTTCTGAAAAATCAGAAGCAATTGACGAATTCAGTAAACTCTAAACCATCATGGTCAACAAAAACTACCTCTCTTTGAGTTATGGAGCCAAGACAAATCAGTCCGAAGCATACTCATTTACTTGAACTGCTACCAGATTGATCAGAAGCTTAACGGAGATTCGATGTTTCGTTGCAGAAACCATTTAGATTCTTTCAATCCAAGGAGATCATGTACCACTAGACTTGGAACCAGGCATCAATGTCAGACTTGTTCATTTCCGTGTCTAGGAAACAGCAATCAATGACAGTGACGAGCGACAAGGGCTTTTGGTCATCGCTGGTTCAGGCAACATGTTGCTAAGACCGTCTCTGACCTGTTCGTTTACTTGTTGCTGGTTCAGTGACAAGCCTCAGCGCTAAGTCTTTATCGCTCGTCCCTCACGTCAGTGACAACTAAACCAACAACATTACTTGTCGCCCATGACACTAACGACGGTCAAACGAAAAGAACCGTCTTCTTGGAACCTGAATTCATCATAATCAAGTACAACTTCTGACACATTAACAGCTATTTAGCTTCCATTAGTTCCTCATCCAAAAGGTAATTCTCTATTATTTCATCAACAGGATCTAAATCAGAATCTGCCCTCCTTCCCTTGTATTTCGTATCACTAAAAAAGTCAAAAATTTCTTTATCTGCAGCTAATCCTTCTCTTTTCATCTGCTCAAAAACTTCTCTCGCCTCCACAAACTTCTTCCGCTTAAAAAATCCATTAATAAGAGCACTATATGTGCTAGCAGAGACACTAAATCCTTTCTCCAACATTTCTCGATACAAAAACCATGCCTCTTTCATGTTCCTAGCCTTGCAATGTCCTTTAACTAAAATCTCATATGTCTTACCATCAGCCTGAGAACTCATACCCTTATAAATTGCAGTTGCTGTCTTCAAGTCATTTCTAATGCAATATTGCTTCACAAGAGAATTGTAAGTGGTTGCATTAGGAGCTATACCTTTTTCCAACATCCAATTTAGAAGTTTCTCGCCATCTTCTAACATCCCATGTAAACAAAAACCATTCATTAGAACGTTGAAGGTCACTATAGTAGGTTTAAGCCCTCTCTCCAGCATCTCCCTTAAAGTCTCTTGAGCCTTAATCATCTCCCCTGATTTACAGTGAGCATCCATTAACGTTGTATAAGTTATCGTGTCTGCGTTAAGTCCTGCAGCTTCAAACTCCTTAACAAGTTTAAGCGCCTCCTCCATATTTCCCGACTTACATAAACCATTGACAATGGAATTATAAGTGAAAAGATTTGGATGCAAACCTATTTTCCACATTTCATGGAGAAGTTCGTTTGCTGTGTCGATCTCCCCTTTCTTACATAGCCCATCGATTAACGTGGTGTATGTGACAACATTTGGGGAGCATCCTACCTGAATCATGTGATTATGAACACTAAAAGCATCTTTTATCTGACCTGCTTTGCAATATCCATTTATAAGTTCAGTAAACGTAACGCTATCTGGTTCTAAACCCCTAGAAATCATTTCATGGAAGAGTTTACCAGCTTCCACCATATCGCCAATCCGACAAAATCCTGATATAATAGCAGTATACGTCAAAACATCTGGAGTAAAACCCAGAGATTGCATCTCATAAAAGTATTTTGAGGCAGTCCGGATATCCCCTCGCTTGCAAAACCCATCAATAAGTGTTGTGTATACTACAGTGTCAGGAGCTATCCCCTGCTCTATCATATCTCGAAAAACCTCCTCTGCTTCAGTTAGCTTACAATTCCTGCATAGCAAAAGAATTACGCTACCATAAGTATAAGAATTGGGCTTTAAACCCTTCTGTTTCATCTCTTCAATCAACTTCCATGCCTTTACAAGTTCCCCAAATCTACAGTATCCATTTATCATTGTACTATAACTAATTACATCTGGAGTGTAGCCTCTCAATTCCATAAGCAATAGTAAATGGTGAGCTTCGAGTAATCTCCCAAGCTGACAAATACAATGAATAATGATGTTATAAGTAGCAACATTCCAACAAACACCCACTTCAGAAAATTCCTTGAATACTATGATCGCCGTTGCAGATTTATCGCAGTTCTTCAAAAGTCGACTAAGGTACAAGTTGCAGGAATCAACAGAGAGAATTAACCCATAATTCAACATCTTGTTAAAGACTTTTCTAGCTTCATGTAGCAGTCCAAATTCAACAAGTACTTGAAAGAAAACATCAAATACATTAGGATCCGAGCTCCAATCTTTGTAAGTGTACACTAAAAGATCAAAAAACTGTACAAAAGAGTCAGCAAAATTCAACTTTGGTCTCTCCCAAAAACTACTTATGAGAGAATTAGCAACTTTCAAATCCTTTGAAGCCACAGCTAAGTGAATAACTATGCAAAGAGCTTCAAGATTCGAGTCTTTACGAGTGCGTGCCCAATCAAAGAAATCCAAAACCAACTTGTAATCATACTTAATCTTCATCAAAACCCAAATTAAGTGATCAGGCCTGAACTTACACTCATAAGGCTTTAAACTTCGCCTCAGGGGCTCAATTCGACGCAGCTTTATCACATTGATGATTTGGTGTACTAATTCAGTGTCTTTAATCGAAGGTTTCTTGGGAGAATAATCAGGAAATGGTCTAGTATCAGTAAATATTGAGAAACTTTGTCTGCAACATAGTGTAGGGTTGGGAGTATTACGCAAAGATCGAAATGAAATTAGCTGGATTAAATTTCCGAATCCAGAAATTGTACCTCTCTTCATCTAAATCAATTACAACAAAGTAGAAGAAGCAATGGATGACTGCTTCATCACTACATCACAAACCAAACACGCCGCGATGGCCTGAGAAGAATTTATCATAACATTCATATGGCTTTAGAGCCGCCAATAGATTGAATCCGAAACCCAAAGACTATGGTATGGGGACGTTAATGGAGAAACAAATCAAAAAGTATCTGAAAGACTATGAGACCATAAGAGTGAATTGCCTAACATATGCAGAAGGCGAAACCCTAACCTCCAAATACGAAAAATGACGGGAGGGAGACGCCGGAGAAATTGAGAGGGTTTATTTTACGATTTTCACTGTAGTTAGATAATTACTTTAGTAATTTTACAGATTAACCCTCCAATAAATATTAGTATGAAAATAAAGCCCCATCTTTTAAAACTGCGTGAACAAATCCAACATCTTAAAACTATCCAAATTAAATTCTAACTTTGTCAAATTTTAAACAGAATTTAACTGTGTTTTAAAAAATTAATAAAAATAAATTTGATTATCGCCCGATATATTAGAATTTGACCACATCAAAAATTCAAAATCTATATGTAAAATAATTTGATGTAAAGTTCATTCTTTTGATTTATTTGATAAGTTTTTACGGAAAAATAAAACCTTATAATGATGGTTCAAACAAAAAAAAAACTAAATAAGAAAAAAAAATGAGACCAAAATGATTTATATAAATAAAATCAGTTTTACTTGTTAAAATTTCATATTCTAAAATAACTATATTTTCATTTCAAAAATAAAATAAAAATGAACCTTTTTTACTACCTCTCCCACTTATAATCCATATATTAATGAAATTTCACAAAATTTTATGAGAAATTATTTAAAATATCCTAATTAATTTTTGTAAATTTGTCCTAATATGTAAAAATATACTGATAATAATTTTCGGTCTAGTAATAGGTTATTTTCCAAAAAAAAAATATTTAAATTTTGACATTTTTTAAAATCCCCGAATTTTATTAATTTCTCAAATTTGGAGTAACACAATTTATTATGATATCACTTTCTAATGTTCAAACATAGCAACAAACTCATCAATACTTTTATCAGAACTACCTCCTTCAGAAACAGCTTCCATAGCCAAACTTCTCCATTTCTCAACATTTCTTCTTATCTCTTCTCCTTTCTCATCCTCCATAACTTCTCTAACACATCTCAAAATCTCTTCTTTCGTCACCAAACCATTCTCATCTACCTTAACTCGCACCCCAACCTTCCACACATCTTCTAGAAACTTCGCATTTATAGGCTGATCAGCCCAATGTGGCATCCCAATCATCGGAACTCCTAAACTTAACCCTTCTAACGTCGAATTCCACCCACAATGCGTTATAAAACAACCCGTTGATTTATGTTCAAGAACTTCAAGTTGTGGACTCCAAGAAACAATTAACCCTTTTTCGCTAACTTCTTCGATGTAATTTCTTGGAAGTTTGCTTTTTTCTGTTTCTCTAACGACCCATAAGAAGTTATGGTTGCTTTGTTTTAGACCCTCGGCGAGTTCGGTCATTTGATCTTTGTTTAAGATTACTAAGCTTCCGAATGATATGTAGATGACTGAGTTTGGTTGTTTTGAGTTTAACCAGTTTAGAGATTCTGTGACTTTTGGATTGAAGAGATTGAATCCGTAGTGGTTGTCTTGTGATAATCTTTTGTCTAAGTACATTGATGGAACTGTTGGTCCAATGTTTAAGACTTGCCACATGGTTTGGACCCATTTCAATACCTAGAAGTAGTAAAAATAGTGTTATAGGATTGATTTAAGCAAATAAAATAGACGAATTAAACAAATTAAATAAATAAAAAATTTGTCACTCTGTTTTATATTCTGTTATTGTGAAAACAGAGTATATACACTCTGTTTTATATTCTGTTATTGTGAAAACAGAGTATATACAATACAAACACATATATATACACTCTGTTTTCACACAATTACAGAATATTTAAACCAAAAATATTAAACCGAACTATTTCCGGTTTAACCAAACCACCACTAAATCCCAGTAGAATTATTTCATCTTGGTGGAAAAACTTATCAAATCTCAAAATAGTTATTTAAAGTTTTAAAAAGAGAAGTTCTTTAAATCCTAAATTTAAATAACCGAATTTTGTAAAACACAAATTGAAACTTGAGATTATAGTATAATATTTTTTTTTTCAAGTGTAGTATAATTAATCTAAACTTAATTATATATTTTTGGATTAAATTTTGATATTAGAGTTTTATTTTGTGTTTAAATTCAATTTTGTTTTTTTTTAAATATTGTTTGGTTTAAAAAATCTTGTTTTTAAAAATTTAGAATTTTAAAAGAATTATTTTAAAATCTAAAATACAATAATCTCATGTAACATATTTCATTTCCCTTTAAAAACTGTTAGGTTCAAACGTTATTAGACGAAAAAGAAACATAAAAAAAAACCCCAATAACTCATCAATTTTTTTGTTCACATTAAACACAATTTATATTAAAAAAAAGTGTACCTTTTCATCCAATTTATCAAAAGTGTTGCACAACACTACATCGACTTGTTCAAGATTCGACCGTTGATTAACCACAATCTTTAACATATTCGGGTAAGTACCAGATTCACATACGAAAGACGGTAAATCATTCGAATTCAACATCGGAAACGCCGGAAACGATGCTAACGTGGTGTGATCGTATTTTGTAGACGGTACAGAGTAAGAACCGTTAAAAACATGGTGATAAATAGCAGTAACTAACCATGGTTGCGTGAAGAACACAGCACCTTTTAAACCATGATCATGAGCTAAATCAAGAAGCCAAGGGAGGACAGAATCGTAGATTATAGCTTTTGGTGAATTTCCTGAGATTTTAAGATCTTTTATTATTTTAGGTAAGTTTTGTCTGATGCTTGTTTCTACTCTTTTCATGTAATCATCTAGATCTTGTACTGGATCTTCACCTGTATAAGAAAAATTTATTAACTTTTTTTTAAGTGGACTTATAGTAATTTTTTTTAATATTGAAATGTGTTATTTTTTTTAATTTTGGTATCTAGTTAAATTGAAAAAGAAACTTTCAAGTACAAGAATTATAAATAAATAGTAATAGGAAAAGTTTATGAGTTATCTCCAATTATTGAGAATGTTAAAATAGATTTTGAATTTTGTCGATTTAGTGAAAAATTCCTCTAACTTTAATAATGGGTTTTGAACTTTGTCTGATTAATTTAGATATATTTAAAATTTGAAACTTTCATGTAAAAAAAATCAATAAATCACCTTCTTGGAAGCCATTGGAGATGGTAACAACATTGATGGATCCTTTCTCTGTTTGGTAAGGAGTAGAGGTTTTGTCTGAAGCAAGTATAAGTGTAATTCTAAGACCTTTTGAAGCTAAACGTTTACAAAATTGGAACATTGGTGTCACGTGACCTTGTCCTGGGAAAGGCAAAGCAAGAAGATGAAGATAAGATTCTTCATTGCTTGATTTTCTCATTTTTTTTTCTTCTTTTGTTTATTTTCAATTTTATTTGATGGATTACGTATGTATATGTCAATATATATTTATAGGGGGATTTGGACGACTTTGATCTGACCACGTCTTTGACTAAGTGACAATTTTTCTTGGAGGCCAAGATGTGTAGATTGGACCTAAGATCGATGTCAGTGGAACCCACTATTCATTGAAGATAATTGTCAAAAATGGCATCTCAAAATACTATATTTTCATTTTTAGCCTTTTCTTCCAAATGAATAGATCATAATACCCTTGTTTACATACAGTTTACATACGGTTACATATAGTTTACATACGGTTTACATACGGTTTACATATAGTTTACATACGGTTTACATACAGTTTACATACGGTTTACATACGGTTTACATACAGTTTATATACGGTTTACATACGGTTTACATACGGTTACATACGGTTTACATACGGTTTACATACAGTTTACATACGGTTTACATACGGTTAATAATTTTAATAATTAAATGACATAAAAGAGTATTGTTGTCCATCTAGGAATCCAAAATGCCATTTTTGTAAAAAAATGTCATTTCAGTGTCATTTTTGCTAAAAAGCTCATTAAAGTGTCATTTTTGCAAAACCCCTTTTTTTTTCTTCGGTGATTATAGTATATTAGATTTTCAACTATTTATGTTTAAGAAAAAAAGTTTAAACTATCAAAATGATTTTCTAACTTTTGAATTTTGAAAATTGGGGGTTTTAAATGTTAATTTTAATAATAGTTCTTTTTGAATTTAAATTCAGAATTATAATATAATTAATTTCTAAATTAGATTATATTTTTGAGTTAAAGTTGGAGAGTATAATTTAATTTTGTGATTAAAATTGAATATTAATTTGAACTTTAGATCAATGATTAAAGTTGATAATGATTAAAATTAATATAAACGTTATATTTTTTTATGAATGCTTTAGGGTAATATTTTTAATTTTTTGTATTCTTTTTTTTTTTTGACTCAATAATAATGCATTAAAATTAAAGATGGTTGTTTGGTAAGTTCAGCCTCTCGGCTATTACAAGTTATTGTTTTTAAATAACAATAATATAAAATATATTTTTATATATTATTTAAGTCTATCACGTTACATGTCTCCTATAAGAGATAAATATATTTTAATTTTATTCATGAAATTTGGCTATTAATTTATGTTGTATCTTCTATAATATTTTTATAAAAATTTCAAAACAATAACCGTTTTCTGACATCAATAAATAATCCACAATTCAACTTTCTTAATATATAAAAAGAATTTGCAATATTTACAAGTAAATCAATGTGTATTTGGGATATATTGGTTTTTAAAATTAGTTTATTTTATTGGGTTCAAGTGTATTTCTAAATTTTCGTTTATACATAATCAAAGCATCTCTTTCTTTTTTATCTTGTTTTAACTTTTTTGTTTTCTTTTTCTTTCGATAACATTATTTCTAAAATTAATATTTTACTCTTTCTTCAACTAACATGTAAAATTTCTTTCGAGAATATAATTGTATAATTTTTTTTACATTTTTTACTTGTTGTTTAAAAAATTATTGAATGAAACAACAAAGTAATTTTAAATGATATAAATTCTACATTAGAAAAAAAAGATAACATAAATATTTAAATATAAATATATAATTTAAAATATATTCTAAATGATCTCTTTGTTTTAGATATTTTAAGTTTTTTCAAAAGTTTTTTTATATTTTCTTTCTCTTTCTTTTTTATCTAGAAGATCATCATAATTTATTATATTATGCTTTTATTTAATATTCTTGAAAAAATGGGATCGATTACATCTATGTGCTATATTAAACGTATATTTTATATATATGTATATATTCACATATTTTTGTATACATGTATGTATTTTATCAAAGTTTGACCGATTTGTGCACCGTTACTTTATATCATAATCTTTTTATTCATCTTATTGATCAAAATTGTCTGTTTCATTTTGTTTATCTTTTCAATATAATTTCCTTTGTTGTCTGAAAATAGAATTTATCATACCACAAGTTTAATCGACACAAAATATTTTTAAAAAAAATATAACGATGATGAAGAAGAAATCTACTACTTAAAGCTACAACACCGTTCAAATATTTATAATTTTTGTACACTAACACGCTTGTATGTAATTGGAAATCTTCCATCTCCACGAAATTCTTCTACTTGTTCAATTTGGAATCACAAACTGATCATTCTAGGTAGTGATAGTTTTGACGTATTTCTTTCAGATGCACATGTATTTGATATATGTGTTGTATTTAAAATAATTTGCATTTTTTTTCGGTGATAATGGCATGCGATGAATTGCATGCTTTTGGAGAGGTTATGACACCTAGAGTTGGTTTCTCTACGACGTAATCTATTTGTCTTCGAAAGATCGATAAATGTAGCACCTACCAACGACCTTTATATACTTAATTTGGGTACCTATATTTTAAAACTTATGTAAATTTGTTGCATTTATATATTAATAATATTATGGTTTTGTATATTTTGTAGTTACGGGTTTGTGGTCCTGCATTTCTACATCAATCCAAATACTGTCTCCAAGAACCAATGTTGTTGGAAAATGTTTACACCTTTATCAAGTATAGTGTGTTAGTTTTATGGTTGGTTGGGATGCACAAGTCTTTTAGGGTTCTTTTACAACTAGTTTGCACATCCAAAACCTACTAAATAATGCACCAATTGATGCAACTATATAATTCTTCCGAAGAAGAAAAGTTAATATATTCCACACAGACATCTATTCACTACAAGAAATACCCCAAATTAATTGCAATGGAAAATTACGAGGGAAATAGTTTCACCGTAATTTTGCGTTGATTTTGCAGTGGTCTCCCTCTCCATACGAAGATGGTTTACTGACTTTCACTTGTAACTCATTTTATCTATACTCAAGTACACCTGGGTTCAACCGCAATAATGGTATTTTATGTATTTTTTTTAATCAGTTAATGAAACCGATTTGTGATTCTAGAAAAAAACATTTTATTTAACATGCTTCTTAATTCACAAATACACATATATAAATTTTAATTTTTCTACATCCTACACTTATCAACAAAAATATCAATGTTTTTATGAGAACTACCTCCATTAAAGAAAGCTTCTTGAGCCAATCTTTTCCATCTCTCAACATTTTTTCTTATCTCTTCTCCTTTCTCTTCCTCCATAACTTCTCTAACACATCTTAAAATCTCTTCTTTCGTCACCAATCCATTCTCATCTACCTTAACTCGCACCCCAACCTTCCACACATCTTCTAGAAACTTCGCATTCGTAGGCTGATCAGACAAATATGGCATCGCAATCATCGGAACTCCTAAACTTAACCCTTCTAACGTCGAATTCCATCCACAATGCGTTATAAAACAACCCGTTGATTTATGTTCAAGAACTTCAAGTTGTGAACTCCAATTTACAATCAACCCTTTCTCTTTAACTTCTTCTATATAGTTTTTTGGTAGTTTGTTTATTTCTGTCTCTCTTACAACCCACAAGAAGTAATGGTTGATTTGTCTTAGAGCTTCGGCGAGTTCGGTGGTTTGATCTTTGTTTAGAGATACTAAGCTTCCAAGTGATATGTAGATGACTGAGTTTGGTTGCTTTGAGTTTAGCCATTGAAGACTTTCGTTGACTTTTTCAGTATTGAAGAGGTTGAAGTCATAGTTTTTGTCTTTTGGATATTGTTTGTCTAAGTAGAGGGATGGAATTGTTGGACCTATGTTCATTATTGGTCTTATGGTTTGGAACCATTTTAAAATCTGAAATTAATGTAAAGAAAGATATATATTAGATGATCAAGTTGGTCCAAGGTTCATGATCTTTGACTAATTTCATAAATGTTTCTGAGTAAAAATGAGTTTTTTTTTTTTTTGTCATGAGTAAAAATGAGTTTAAAATGGTCAAAACATAATTTTGTTCACGGAAAAGTCTAAAATGTTTATATTGGCCGATCTTGTTATATATTCAGAAATCCTATTAATAAAATATGTTATAGGTGAGACTCATCATATTACTTTTTAAAATATGATATTTTTTCTTACGTTCAGCCAACACTTGTAATAACGACAACAAAAATAAAATAAAAAATGTAGTTTGAATTTTTAAAGAATTATAAAGAGGTCTTTATATGAAAAAAAAATCATCTTCTAATTTTACATATATATATATGCAAAAATGCAAATTTAATCTCAAATTTTCAAAAATACTAAATTTCATAATTCCTTTTTTCTTTAAAAAAAATAAAGTATTTTATGAAGGTTTTTGATACAAAATAAATTTCTTCCATATGTAATAATTAAAATTCCTTTGTTTTCTATTTTCACATCTCTCACACCAAAATTCGTATTTTATAAAATTAAATTGGACAAAAATCAGGAGAACAAAAAAAATGGACAAAATTCACAAAACACAAAAAAAAAAGTTAATAAAAATATGCCCAAATTAGCATATATATATATATATTGTTTTATACGTACCTTTTCCTCCAATTTATCAAAACTATTGCACAAAACCACATCAACTCTCTCAATATTGGAGAGTTGATCCGCCACAAGCTTCACTCTACTCAAATCACCCAACGATTCACACAAAAACGACGGCAAATCCTTCGATTTCATCATCGGAAACGCCGGAAACGACGCTAACGTCATATGATCATATCTTAAATCCGGTACAGAAAACAAACCATTAAAAACATGATAATAAATAACATTAACTAACCAAGGCTGTGTAAAAAAAGTAGCACCAAACAAACCAAAACCATGAGCTACATCAAGTAACCAAGGCATAACTGAATCATAGACAATAGCTTTTAAAGAATCTTGTTTAAGCTCTTTAATTAACTCAGGTAAGTGATTTCTTAAGCTTATTTCTATGTTTTTCATGTATAAATTGAGATCTTGAAATGGATCTTCACCTTCTTGAAACCCATTAGAGATTGTTATAACGGTTATTGAGTTTTGTAATTTGTAGGGTTTTAAAGGTTTGTTTGAGAGGAGGATAAAAGTGAGATTTAAACCTTTGAAAGCTAAGCGTTTGGAGAATTCAGACATGGGATTTATGTGACCTTGTCCGGGGAATGGTATGATTATAACATGAGGTTGTTTTTCATCAATTTGGTTTATCATTTTTTTGTGTTTTTTTTTGTAATTTGATTGAATAATTTGGGTGTTTTTCTTGTGTATATAAGTAGATAAGAGTTTGATTTGAATACGGCTTTGGTTTTGGTAATGAATTTCTTGATCAAAAGAGGGGTTCTTGGCGGCTAAGGAAATGTGACCGAGACCGGACTTTAAAGGATATAAATATATTAGATTTGTAGACTTTGTCGTTAAATTCTTGAATATACAATTTTATATATATACGTAGAAAAGTTTTGGTTTTAATTGTTAAATTAAGATTAAATAGGGGATTTTCAAAAATGTAGAAAAAATTTCAAAAGTACATAAATTTGTAATTATTTTTCAAATATACAAATATGAGTATAAGTAACGAAAAATACCCTTAATATGTTTTTTAAAAATCAATCAAAATCTAAACTGTAAACTAAAAAAAAAGCTTAAACCATAGACTATAATTAGAAGAAAAAAATTATATTCCTTACAAAATATCTTTATAATTTCATTTTTAACTGTGTAAATTTGAAAACTAGTAAAATTCTTTATTTTTGAAAGTGAAAAGTAATACCTTTATACCAATATATGATAATATTTTGTGACCGGCTGGTCGGTAAGATAATATATGATCGGAATATATAATAATTAAATTAAAATATTATAAATTAACGGTTCAGAGAAATACAACTAAACACTAAAAAAGTGTAGTGACGAGGAGATCACTCAATTTAGGTTTTTAGTGTAATACAAGATCAGCCATATGATCTATTATTTATTCATAAATCATTTTTCTAAACTTAATTTAAATTTTATATATAAATAAAAAATATTCGTGGCCTTCATTAATTCTGATCTGCTCTGTTTTGTTTTATTTAATTGTCTTCACACATTTCATTTGTCTTTTCTTTTGAATTGCCAACTTGTCTTAGTTGAAACGACAGCGTTTGTAATGTTGTGTACATATTATTATGAATACAAATAAAGATTTTTGCATGCCGACATTTTTTTTAAATAATTTATTAATTATGTATACATATATATTATATTATATTCATACATATAAAATTTAATTAAATATAATTGATCAATGTATAGATTTTTTTAGAATACATAAATTATATAACATGAAAAAAAGTAACTTAGTTTAAATATTTTGTTAATCATGTATATTTATTAATTACAAGTAATTGTTCATAAAACATTTTCGATTTAATAATGTGTGTCTATATATATAATAATAATAATTAAAAGAATATGAATATATACATGATTCATTTTAAAACTTAAATATATTATTTAACATTTTCATTTTGTGATTAAATGAGATATTTTTAGTGATATCGAAAATAACAATATTTTGTATTTATACTCTTATTATAAATTCGTGTTTTTATATTTCTTCTATTGCGTTTTAGAAAGAAACTCATTTCCCACCAAGTTTTCTCTCTTTATTTATATCTTTAGCGTTTTGAGTTCTTCACTGAAGAACTTTGTGTTAAAGAGACTATAGCGAAAGAAAATCTTGGGTTTTTCCACTTTCTCGGTAAGAAAGAAAATGATTCTTAGGCGAAATTGTTAAAACCAATTTCTGTTTTTATGATCGTCTTTGTTTATTGACTGAGAAACTTCCGATTAAATTACAGTCTTTGATCTAAAATACAATTTAATTCTGATTTCAAGTATGTTTTCATTTCTTGCTTCGATAATCTCAGTAACCCGCCTTTGGATTCTCATTAAATCTGAAATCTTCAGTTTCATAAACAATCAGGGTTGTTGAATCTGGTTTAGATCACTGTTTGATTGAACTTTTTTAAATCAAAAGATTTCGAGTAAATTATTGGCGAAAGTTGCTCACGTTGTGTTCGACGATTTGCTCAAGTGAAGGTCCTTATCAAAATTTTAATATTTACATGCTCTATAGTACAGATTTGATTCTTAGTCTTGAGATTGCATTTGACTATAGAGAGGTTTAATCTTTATTACAAAAAAAAAAGCTATGATTGATTCTTACCCATAGTTCCTCTTATTTGCAGAAGCTAAGATTGCAATTTGTGGGGTTTTAATGGCGTCTTTGGAAGATATGTGTACAGAAGAAGAATCGTTTACTGTCTTCCCACTGCTTCAGTCTACATCAACAGAAGTTTTCAGTACCAAGAACATTCCGAAACCTCCTCCTCTTCCTCGTACAACTTACCAGCGTCGCCATGTTTCCAGAGCTTCTTCAAGCTCATCACAATTTGTGGCCAAAGAAACAGTAGAAACTTGGGATAAGCTTTTCAAGGAAGGACTTGGAAAAGATGCATATGTTTACACTGATGACAAAACTTACTTAACAGCACATTCATGTATCCTGGTAAGTTCTTTTAACATATAAAATCTGAATTTCAATTCGTGTTAAGATAAAAGAAGAGATTATAATGAAATGACCCTAAAAGAAGAAAAAACCCCACTTTTCAATTTAGTTTTTTAAACCCCATTCGGTTTTTTAGCCCCTTTGTTATGAGGCTAATTGGTCATTGAACTCATTTTCAAACCTGATTTATCATATACAAGATTCTATCTTAGATGTTTTCAATTCCTTATTTCTTTTCTACAGGCTGCAGCCTCACCTGTTCTCGCAGCAATTCTGAATCAATCAAGGGAAAAGAACTCAAAAAGCTACCTCAAAATCCCTGGTGTGCCTTATGAAGCAGTTGACATGTTCATTCGATTTCTATATTCTTCCTGGTATGTCCATTATTGTATTCAAATCGAAACTGTTTTCCTAAATTTCGTCTTCTTTCATTCACTAACTGCAGCACAATGTAAAATCTGCAGCTATGAGGAGGAAGCAATAAAGAACTATGTCCTACATTTATTGGTTTTATCACACTGCTACACAATCCCCGCTCTTAAAAGAGTTTGTGTAAAGGTTCTTGAGCAAGGATGGATTAACAAAGAGAATGTGATTGATGTTCTTCAATTAGCTAGATTGTGTGATGTATCTAAGATAAGCGTTATATGTGTTTCAATGGTCATCAAAGACTTCAAATCGGTACCTTTAACCGAAGGATGGAAGACGATGGCACGCAGTAATCCTCTTCTTGAACAAGAGCTTCTGGAAAATGTGATTGAAATAGATACTGTAAGTCCATGAAATATCATCAAACACTCTTATGTTTCCTAAGTTTTTTTTCCGGTGAAAAAATCCCTCAATTTTGAAATTGTTTTTTAAACCGTGAACTTTGATAACCGGGTTTTTTAAATCAAAATTAAATTTTAAACACAAAATTCAATCATAAATTTTTGGATTAATTATACTATAATTTTAAGTTTAAAAATTTGAGATTTAGGTTTAAGAAACTCGGTTATTAAGGTTTAGGGGTTAAAAACTCAGTTATCAAAGTATAAGGTTTTGAAAATTGAGGGATTTTTCCCCAAATTGAAATAGGCGAGGATCTAAAATACCTTTTCCCCTTCATTTTTTTACATGTAACATTTTAATGTAATTGCAGCGAAAACAAGAAAGAGTTAGAAAAGTTGAGGAGAGGAAAGTGTATCTTGAGGTATATGAATCCATGGAAGCTCTTGTTCATATATGTAGAGAAGGATGTGGAACAATTGGACCTTGTGATAAAGCTCTTAAAGGAAATCAAGTAGCTTGCAAGTTTCCAGCTTGTAAAGGACTTGAAGGTTTACTTAGACATTTCACAGGATGCAAATCTAGAGCAAAATCGGTTAAATGCTCGCATTGTAAGAGGATGTGGCAGCTTTTTGAGCTTCACTCTCGCATTTGTGACGATTCTGATTCTTGCAAGGTTCCTATCTGCAGGTAAAGATTAGCTTAGCTTGTGATGCAACCAGTTCATTTCTTTAAGATATAGATACTTATTAAACTAGGGCTGGGCATTTGGGTACCCGTTCGGTTCTAGTTCGGTACTTTCGGTTATTTTCGTTCTTTGGAGGTTTCGGTTCAGTTTTGGTTCCGGTTTGAAGATCACAAGAAATACCCAAAAACAAAAAGTTATCCAAAAAGCAGAAAAATTCCCGAAAAACAAAAAAGAACCCAAAAAACCAAAAAAATATCTGAAAAAAACTTATAGTTACTTTCGGGCACCCAATGGATATTTGTTCGGGTCCGGTGATTATCTGATATCCATAGATCCTGAATTTATGATTCAATGATTACTACTCGCTGGAACCGGAACCTAACTGAACCCCTTTTTCGGTTCAGTTCGGTTATTTGGTTCCGGTTTTTAGGCCCTTTTAACAATGGTGGTTTAATTTTGTTAGGCAATTTAAGGAGAAGAAAGTGCAGCAATGTCATAACAAGAAAGAGGAAGCGCGATGGCGATTGCTTGCGGACAATATTGTTGCAGCAAAGAACAGTCTCGGACCGTTTTTGTACCGTTCTTCTGCTTTGAGATAAGACAGGTTTTTGTGTATAGCAGAAAGAAAGTATAAGGGGGAAATTGTGATAACGGCTATGAGGACAGCGGCGCAGGTTAAAAAGTGTAGATTGTGTATAAATACGGCGCAGGTTAAAGGGTAGATACATACACTAGACTGTGTATAAATACGGCGCAGGTTAAAGTGTAGATTGTGTATAGATACGGCGCACGATAGTGGTTACAATCATTGTGTCTAGTCGACGTTTTAAATTTGTGTGTATATAGATAATCTGTTTAATATAGCTAAAACATAAATGATCCTAAAAATAAAATTTCAGTACAATTTGGTTGATTTTTTTTACATATGGTATAGAGCAAAAGTTGGTTTCATTAGCTGTATAAACAATAAACCGATTTCAATAACCAGACAATTTTAAATCCGATTTTGTTTTTTAAGTTTTTTTTTGCTTTAATTTGTTTTTTTTAATTTTTTTATTAATGATTTTATTAGAAAACAAATATGATATCATAATCAAAACAAATATGAGATCTAAACACCATTTTATGATTATTTAAATGTGAAGATCCCAAATTATTATAACGAGAGAGACCAAATAACAAATGTTAGATTAATCAAGAAATGTACGCAACAGACCGAAAACAAATCCAGGGTTTGGTGACATTGTTAATACTTGATAAATGATATATATAAAGGCGTGAAGCGCTTCTTTTTTATCTCCTCACCCTTCTCTCCAGCTCACTCGCAACTTTTCTCTTTCTCGAACGAATCTCTTCGTGTGGTTGCGTTCGAGAGTCCGTTCGAAAAGAGATGGCAGATGAGAAGAAAAGTGTCTGGACTACTGTTAAGCCTTTCGTCAATGGCGGCGCCTCTGGTATGCTTGCTACCTGCGTCATTCAGCCGATTGATATGATCAAGGTATATCAACATTTCCGCATACTCGTAAATTTATCGATGTATCTACTTAGAAGCTTCGTATGTGTTGGATTCTTGCTTGATTTGTTGATACTGATAGAGACGGGCATCCTGAATTGTGTTCATCAGATCCGAGTTTAGGAAAAGAGTTTTCTCAGATCTGGAAGTTTGTTAAATTTTCTCTCGTCCCCATGTAAAGATTCATTTGTGTGTGTACGTGATGCACTAGTGAACTGGTACTATAGATGTTTCTACTGCTATGAATTGATTATTTAGATGAACGATGAAAGGTTCCAGTTCAGATCTGGATTTTGATTAGCATTAAGCATATAGGTGTATAAATAATGTACAATTGTTCGCCTTTGCATTGACCAAAGGCGCGTACATGTACATCTAACGGATTCTGGAAATCTGTTTTTGAAGCTTGAGGGTTTGATTTAGCTGGAATGCATTTTGTACTGTCATTGAATGTTGTGAGTCCAATAGTTTGATTCTTGTATCTGGTGATGTAGGTGAGGATTCAACTGGGTCAGGGATCTGCAGCCAGTGTGACCACAACCATGTTGAAGAACGAGGGTTTTGGTGCTTTCTACAAGGTTTGGTCTATGTTTCTTTTGCGAATTTTGATTTGTGCTGCTTGATGAGATTTCTGCTGATATTCTGGCATGGAGGCTCATGAACAGTTTCTGATTTTCATGTGGTTCATTGATAGTGTTTTTTTGTAACCATTTCTGTTATGAAGATGTTGTTGCATGCTAATTCCAACAAAATTGTAAACATAGGGCTTATCCGCTGGTTTGCTGAGGCAAGCAACTTACACCACAGCCCGTCTTGGATCATTCAAGTAAGTCATAATTGGTAGATTTACCATCCATACGGGTATTGTTTGTTTGCCTTAGTTATTGAATAATCATCCGCTCTCCTTCAATGTACTCTAGGATGCTGACTGCGAAAGCAAGTGAGGCTAATGAAGGGAAGCCACTACCGCTGTATCAGAAGGCTCTATGTGGTCTTACAGCTGGTGCCATTGGTGCTTGTGTTGGTAGTCCAGCAGATTTAGCACTTATCAGAATGCAAGCTGATGCTACTTTGCCATTAGCTCAGCGCAGGAATTACACAAATGCCTTCCATGCCCTTTACCGTATTAGTGCTGATGAAGGTGTTTTAGCACTTTGGAAAGGGTGTGGACCCACTGTCGTTAGAGCAATGGCTCTGAATATGGGAATGCTTGCATCTTATGATCAAAGTGCAGAATACTTAAGAGATAACCTCAGCTTTGGGGAGACATCTACTGTTGTAGGTAATAAGCCAATGTTCTTTGTTCTCATATAGTAGGAAAATGTTTATCTGTGAAGAAAACTACTCTCCCTTAATAACTGTAGTAGTGTGTAGAGAATCCAGCATCCACAAAAACTTGTTTTTGACATTGGAAACTGAATATAGCATGTGATCTTCTGCACTAATACAATTGTGTTTTCGTTCTCTATTCGTTTATCTCTATACGAACATAGAATAGATCTCTGAGTTGACTAATTTTGTTTTGACTCTGTTGACAGGAGCAAGTGCTGTATCGGGATTCTTTGCTGCAGCATGCAGTTTGCCATTTGACTTTGTGAAAACACAGATACAGAAGATGCAGCCAGACGCTCAGGGAAAATATCCTTACACAGGTTCGTTGGACTGTGCAATGAAGACTTTAAAAGCAGGAGGACCTCTTAAGTTCTACACAGGTTTCCCTGTCTACTGTGTTAGAATTGCCCCTCATGTCATGGTAATATATATTCTTGGATCTTTCTTTTTTTTTACAAAATCATGGGGCTAGAATTGACTGACTTTGAGGTCGTGGATTGGTTTTGTGCAGATGACATGGATCTTCCTTAACCAGATTCAGAAAATGCAAAAGACCATTGGGATGTGAATGTGATCTTTTTCAAACAACTTCATTGTTTGCGCCTGCGAAAACAGACTAAGAAGCGGCAAAAATAAGATGAGAAAAAACGAAAACACATTTGGAATGGTGTTTAGTTGCTTTTTTTCTGAATTATATATTATCATACAGAACGTAATTTCTCAAAAGCTCAAATCAATAGTCTTTAAGCATTCATTATTGGACCCTTTTTCGAACTTGCTGATTATATTTTGTAAGAGTTGCTTTCCCATTATTATTGTCATCGTAGTCTTTTTTACCGGATGTCACCTTAATCTTTCCTTCTCAATTGTGCGCAAATATGAACGAAACACTCGGTATTATTTCAAACAATTTTGTTATATTCAAAATTTTGTTTCGGCAAGATTTAAATATGAGTAGAAATCTAAAAAAATTTATTTAGATTTTTATAAGAAATATTTATTTAGATATTATAAGATATTAATAAAAACGAATATTAATTTAGATTATTTAAAATTTAATTAAAATATTTAAGAGATATCACTTTTTCTTTTAA